>JAECXP010000130.1:0-272500 GCA_018152965.1 Scaptomyza pallida
CTGACAACATATCTTTTATCGATAGTTGTATTGTATATGCAAAAGAGCTCAGCTCATATTTGATCTGGTAGCCCTAGTTTGTTAAGACTGTTCTAATGAACGATTGATCGATTCATATTCGTGAACCAATTGAAGTGGCAAGGAGTGAAAGACAAGAAGAATAAAAAGATATAATTAAACTTAAATATATGGTGTTAATTATTATTCATAAAACATACAAATATTTAACGCAATAGATGTGTGATACTACTGCTGGATTCGTATGGTGAAGAGCTGCTGGTTTTGTCGTAGTTTGGAAGAAGATAAATGACGCGCATCTAAGCGTCACTTACACATACATACATACACAGCCGCGTGTATTTCTTTATAGGTTATGGGCCCAGACCACGCCATAACTGCAGCTAAGTAAAAGTATAACTTAAATAATATTAAAAAGCTAAATATGAAAAAAAACAATAAAAGAAATATAAAACCATTTGAAGGCGAAAAATATTCCATTTGGAAGTTTCGCATTAGAGCCCTTTTAAGTGAAATTGATGTAATAAATGTAATAGACAAAGAAAAGGTAGAAGATACAGTAGAATGGAAGAAAATGGAAAAATGCGCCAAAGGTGTTATAATTGAATATTTGAGCGACTCGTTTTTAAGTTTTGCAAAAAGTGAAGACACTGCAAAACAAATTTTGCAGAAGTTAGATTCAATTTATGAAAGACAGAGTTTGGCGTCGCAATTATCTACACGCAAACAATTACTTTCTTTAAAACTAAAGGGAGATATTCAGTTGTTAACCCATTTCACGTTGTTCGATGATCTCATTGCTGAATTGCAAGCGTCTGGTGCCAAAGTCGAAGAAATGGACAAAGTGTCGCATTTATTGATAACTTTGCCATCCTCATATGACGGCGTTATAACGGCGATTGAAACTTTAGCAGATGAAAAAATAACTTTGGCATTTGTAAAAAATCGACTGTTGGATCACGAGATAAAGTTAAAAAATATTAGTAAAGACACTAGTCTAAAAGTAATGCACGCTGTAAAGAAAGACTTCAAATTTCAATATTCTCAAAAGAAAAATAGTAAACATGCAACCAACAAAATCTCAAAGAATGTGAAAAAATGTTTTCATTGTGGCAAACCTGGTCACCTTAAAAAGGATTGTTTTGCTCTAAAAAGAGACAAAGAAAATAATGGAAATGGCAAACAAGCACAGATGACGTCTGCACAAGCACAATCAAATCACCAAGGAATTGCATTTATGATGAAGCGTGCAAACAGTAAACATAATATTGGGTTCTTACTAGACTCTGGTGCTTCTGACCATTTAGCCAACAATGAGAATTTGTTTACAACAATCACTGAATTATATGAGCCTATAAAAATTGCAGTTGCTAAAAACGATGTTTTTATTTATGCAATTAAGAAAGGCACAGTAGAACTTTATACAAATTCAAATGAAAAAATTGAGCTTAAAGATGTCTTATATTGTCCTGATATACCAGAAAATCTTATATCCGTTAAAAAGATGCAGGAGGCAGGTCTCACAATTGTATTTCACCCAGGAGGTGTAACTGTTAAAAAAGGTAACCTTGATATAATGAGTGGAAATGTATTTGGAAATGTTCCAATAATTAATTTCTTTTCTCATAAATTATCTTATGTTGCAAATGCATACAAAAGCAATAATTATAGTTTGTGGCACGAGAGGCTAGGCCATATGAGTAAGGGAAAATTCTTAGAATTAAAATCAAAAGACATGTTTGACGATACAAATTTATTAAATAGCATACAACCAGAAAATGAGTTGTGTGAAGCTTGTGTTAAAGGAAAACAGGCAAGATTGAGTTTTGAAAAGTTTAAAAATAAAGACCATATAAAGCGACCATTGTTTGTTGTACATTCTGATGTGTGTGGTCCAATTACACCATCTACAGTTGATTATAAGAATTATTATGTTGTATTTATTGACGAATATACGCATTATTGTGTAACATATCTGTTGAGTTTTAAGTCAGATGTTTTTGCTGTATTTCAAGACTATGTAGCAAAAAGTGAAACACTATTTAATTTGAAAATGGTTAACTTGTATATTGATAATGGCAGAGAGTATCTATCGAATGAAATGAAAGAGTTTTGTGTTCAAAAAGGTATAAGTTACCACTTAACAGTTCCACATACTCCACAACAGAATGGTGTATCCGAAAGGATGATTAGATCTATAACGGAAAAAGCTCGTGCTTTAGTTATAGGGGGCAAGATCCAGAAGTCTTTCTGGGGTGAGGCTGTGCTGACAGCCACATACTTGATTAATAGAAGCCCAACTAATGCATTACGAGAATGCAGAAAAACACCATATGAAATGTGGCACGGTAAGAAGCCATGTCTCAAGTATTTGAGAGTGTTTGGTTCGACAGTATATGTTCTCAATAAAATGAGAAAAAGAAAATTTGATGACAAATCTTGGAAAGGTATACTTGTCGGGTATGAACCGAATGGATATAAAGTATGGGATGTGGAAAATAAAAGATTTGTTACTGCAAGGGATGTTGTATTTGACGAATCAAGAAGTGAAAAGTCTAGAGCTGTGGTTGTTGATAACAACATAGAATTCCACAATCAGGTGGAAAATATTGAACCGGATTTTCAAGACTCTGGTCTAATGGAAAAGGTTCAGCAGAAATTTCAAGAGGATACAGAAGTATCAGAAGAACAGCATAGTGAATTGGTAAATGAAATTGAAAATACCGATCCAGAAATATCTTGTGTTATATTGGAAAAAGAACCAAATGACTCTGATATACATGTAAGAAAAAGCGATAGATTAAAAGAAATGCCAAAATTGTCATATAGAGATATGATTAAAAATTGTGTCATGCATGCGCAAACTTTTATTGGTACTGCCCCAACATCGTTTGAGGAAATTAATAATAGAAGTGATAAAGTACAATGGAAAGAGGCTATTAGAGATGAGCTTAATTCTCATGAAATTAACAAAACCTGGTTACTGGTAGATATGCCTGAAAATAAGAATATAGTTGATTGTAAATGGATTTTTACAATAAAACAGAATGAGTTTGGTAGACCAGTAAAATATAAGGCAAGGCTTGTAGCACGTGGATTCACACAGCAGTACTTAATTGATTATGATGAAACATTTGCTCCTGTGGCTAGAATTTCAAGTTTCAGACTCATAATGTCTTTTTCAAACCAATACAATTTGAGAGTGCATCACATGGATGTGAAAACTGCTTTTTTAAATGGCAATTTAAAGGAGGAAATATATATGAGAGTTCCTCAAGGGCTGACTTGTAACAGCAGCCAAGTATGTAAATTGAATAAAGCAATTTATGGTCTCAAGCAGGCAGCTAGATGTTGGTTTGATGTTTTTGAGAAAGCTTTGAAAGATACTGGCTTTACAAATTCACCTGTTGATAGATGCATATATATTCTTGACAAAGGTGATATTCTGGAAAATATATATGTTTTGTTATATGTAGATGACTTAGTTATATGTACAAAGAACATTCATACAATGAGTAAATTTAAGTCATATTTAATGAATAAGTTTCAAATGACAGATTTAATGGAAATTAAATACTTTATTGGCATTAAAATTGACAGAACTGATAATCGAATGGAACTGAGTCAATCAGCCTACATACAAAATGTTTTATTAAAGTTTAATATGGATCAGTGCAACCCTGTCAATTCTCCACTTGCCACTAAATTAAATTTCGAGTTGTTAAACTCAGATGAAAGAGATGATACTCCTTGTCAGAGTTTAATTGGATGTCTTATGTATATGATGTTATGTACAAGACCAGATCTGAGTATATCTGTAAACTTGTTAAGTCGATATAGTCAAAAGAATAATAAAGAACTATGGCTATGTTTAAAAAGGGTATTAAGATATCTAAAAGGTACTATAAACTTTAAACTAACGTTCATGAAAAATGAGAAGTATGACGACTTCTTTGTTGGATTTGTAGACTCAGATTGGGGTGGAAGTCAATTGGACAGAAAAAGTACGACAGGATATTTGTTTAAAATGTTTGAAACAAACCTAATTTGCTGGAGTACAAGAAAACAGAATTCAGTAGCAGCATCATCAACAGAAGCCGAATACATGGCATTGTTTGAAGCTGTTAGGGAAGCTTTATGGTTAAAGTCTTTATTAGAAAGTTTAAAAATTAAGTTAGAACGACCTATTAAAATCTATGAAGATAATCAGGGTTGTATAAGTATAGCCAATAACCCCTCTTGCCACAAACGCTCCAAACATATAGATATTAAATATCATTTTTCACGTGAACAAGTTGAACATAAGCTAATAAAACTTGAGTATATTTCCACAGATCATCAACTTGCAGATATGCTAACAAAAGCATTGCCAGCACCACGCTTTGTGCAACTCCGACAGCAGCTGGGTCTAACTGACTGATGGATGCGGAAGACAATGTCACAATTTTTAGTTAATTATTTATTTAATTTAATACCAAAATTGAATTTGGGTTGATAAGTTAACGAAAGATATTTTTAATTACTTATTCTATTTTAATTTGATTTTCAAAATGAATTTTGATTTTTAATTATCTGATTTAGCTTTTTAATAATTCCTATTTAAAAAGTTAGTATACTGAAGATACACTTTTTAATTGATTTTGTTATTTTGAATTTTTGAATATTGTTACTTAAATTTTGATATACCTTTTGTACTACATTTAAGAATGATCTAATTGGGTTTTACTGGGTTTCCCCAATTCATGCAACAAATGTTGGATCATATGCACTCCCAGAGAAAACATGACTTGTTACTTCAATTGTATAGATGTAAGTTTGTAATGTATAAAGTATGAGCATAGCACTTTTGAGGAGGTGTGTTGAAAAGAGCATCACTGACAACATATCTTTTATCGATAGTTGTATTGTATATGCAAAAGAGCTCAGCTCATATTTGATCTGGTAGCCCTAGTTTGTTAAGACTGTTCTAATGAACGATTGATCGATTCATATTCGTGAACCAATTGAAGTGGCAAGGAGTGAAAGACAAGAAGAATAAAAAGATATAATTAAACTTAAATATATGGTGTTAATTATTATTCATAAAACATACAAATATTTAACGCAATAGATGTGTGATACTACTGCTGGATTCGTATGGTGAAGAGCTGCTGGTTTTGTCGTAGTTTGGAAGAAGATAAATGACGCGCATCTAAGCGTCACTTACACATACATACATACACAGCCGCGTGTATTTCTTTATAGTTCCAGTGACAAACAATCGTTATATGAACATGTCAAAACTTCCGATTATCTATAATAACTATGTCAATTTTCACCCGATTTTCAAATGTTATACATCAAAAGTCTTGGTTTAAGCTCTTAAACAAAACTGCATTTAAATCTAGAAACTCTTAAACTTTTTAAAAGTTTTTCATCAACAAAATTTAATTTAAAAAAAAATTGACTTGGGAGTTGGTTAAAACGTCCGATTGCCATAACTTTGTTAATTTTCAACCGATTTTCAAATGTTACACATCAAATGTCTTGGTTTGAGCACAACTAAAACAAACCAGCATTTAAATCTAGAAACACGATTTTAATAAGTTTTTCATCAAAAAAATGAAAAAAAAAAGTTCGACTTGAGATATGGTTAAAACTTTCGATTATCATAACTTCGTTATTGTTCATCCGATTTTCAAATGGTTTTCACCAAAAGTCTTGGTTAAAGCTCTTAAGCAAAACTGCATTTAAATCAAGAAACTTAATTTTTACTCGATTTTCATCAAAAAACTTTGTGGAAAAATTCGACATGAGAGTTGGTTAAAACGTCCGATTGCCATAACAATTTTCACCCGATTTTCAAATGCAATGCACCAAAAGTCTTGTTTTACGCCCTAGATTAATACTGCATTTTAAGAAATACTAAATCAAAGAAACTTAATTTTTAGTCGATTTTCATGTCAATTTTTAAGGACCGATAACCGACTTGGGCCTGAAACGGAACTTCCAATTGCCATAACTTCCTCAAAATTAAACCGATTTTCGAATGCAATACCTTAAAAGACTTGTCTTGAGCTCTTAAATAATACAAGATTTTTACAACTTTTGCATCCCAAAAATCCGTGACAAAAAAAGATCTGTTGAATAAAACCTTTGGATTGCTATAACTTGTCAATTTAACTCGATTTTTAAATGCAATACCTCGAAGTGCAAGCTATGATCGTTATAAACTTATAGCCACAATAATCATTACAAATATCTTTAAACCTAAGCAAGTGCTTAAGACACGTGTAAAAATAGTTACAAAAAATGTCTACGAAAAAAATCAATGGCACATATTTGTACGCCCAGACGAGCATGTACATATATACATACATAGGTAGGTTTTTGGGTTTAGACTAGGTGGTTGTCTAGTTTGTTGCACTTAACCTAAAATTTGTAGGGCTTCTTGGGCAGCTGGCTGCTTGAACTTAGGCATTTTTTAATTCAGTTGCGTGTTGAATTTTGCCAAAAGACGTGAAAATTTCTCATTATTACCATGAAATTCACTGAATTTCTGCTTATTTTGTCCACTGTGGTGGCCTTGGGTAATGCTCTGAGCTTCACTGTAACTTCACGTGTTTTTATCGATGTGAAGCACAAGAAGCAGCCGTTGGGACGCATTACATTTGCGCTGTTTGGAAAGAATACGCCCAAGACGGTGGCTAATTTTCGGCACATCTGTTTGCGTGGCATCAATGGCACCAGCTATGTGGGTTCGAAGTTCCATCGGATCGTGGATCGGTTTCTGGTGCAGGGTGGCGATATAATCGCTGGCGATGGCACTGGCTCCATCAGCATCTATGGCGATTACTTTGAGGACGAGGAGAAGGGTCTGAGCATCGAACACAATCGTCCTGGCTATCTGGGCATGGCGAATCGTGGCCCAAACACAAATGGCTGTCAGTTCTATGTGACGACAGTGGGTGCCAAATGGTTAGATGGCAAGCATACAGTATTTGGCAAGGTTTTAGATGGCATGGATACCGTCTACGCCATCGAAGACGTGAGTTGAAATGTGAAATTTACGTTAATGTTTTGTGTAACCTTTTTTTCCGAAAGGTTAAAACGGATACGGATGACTTTCCCATAGATCCTGTGGTTATAACAAACTGTGGTGAACTGAAAACGGAACCCTATGAGTTCTATCCCGATGATTATAATATATGGGGTTGGATTAAGGCAGCGGGCTTGCCGGTAACTAGTTCATTTCTAGTTCTACTCATTTTTCACTACTTTTTCCGTCAACTCAATATGTATTGCTGATCTCATTGTTTTATTCATGCACATTCATTACAATATATAACATAATCAAATGCACATAATCAAATTAAAGAAATTAATAAAATGCAAATCCAGTTTAAGCTTTGATCACACCTCGCAGCAGTATTGGCAGCGTTGGTCCCATGTGTAACTGAAACGGAAGTTGGTTAAACAAAATGTAGAAAAAACATTTTTAATAACTTACGTCAATATAGATGTAATCAACTATACGCTGATGCCGTTCATAATACTTGGATTGTGGTTTGAAGAAACCAACCAAACGCAGTTCCACATCAGAGAAATTCGAATGATATGATGTATACATTTTGGCCAGTGTGAAGTGATGCTTGTGATCCGGATAAACCGAATAGTTTAAGCTATTGTAGTACTCCTCTATCAATCGACGATCCTTGTCGGTGACTTCACGCTTATGTCTAATAAACTCATCAAAATCAAAGGAATGAGCATGCCTCAATCTTGGCTCTGTATCAGCATCCAGCAATCGTTCCCACATATTTCGATAGCTCTTGTTAAAGTACTCCAGTTCCTCGCACTTTTCAGCCCAATAAGTAAACTTTTTATCTTCACTGGAAATTGGAAGAATATTACCTACTTTTTCTATATAAGCTAAGGGTCAAATACTTACTGATTCGTAACTGAAAAGTCCACAAAGAGACCGGGAACACGAACAGCTGTGCGGGCAGCAGCTATTAGTTTTCCGGGTCCAAAGAAATGCAAACGCAACTCAAAGCGCCGTAGGGTATTGCGAGTCAGTAAGCCCAGATCCAAGACATAGGCCAACTGTTCGCAGGGCAAAGGCTGCACCGTAAAGTGTTTGACTTGCACGGGCAGCTTATAGCCCTGGGATTTGTTCTGATCCGCATAGCTTTGGTAGACCTTTTGATGGGTGCTATAGAGATCGGGATTGTTGCGCAGTTTTTGCAGATAACGTTCGGTGACAAGCATCTGGTTGAGCACTATGGCATTGGGCAGCTCCTGATTGTTATTGACCAGCACATAGGTCTTGGTCATCTTGTAGAGCTGTATGTCATGGATGCGCTGTCGCTCACTTGTTATATCCTCATCACTGGTGGACAGTTCACTGAAATCACTTGTGATCACATCAACCTTTTCGAAATCACCCTCCTCTTCACCATCTAATCGTGGCTCCCGATCGAGCTCTGTGATGCTCTTGAATATCTCATAATTGTAGATCTTACGCATGAAGTCATACTCCTCGATAATCTCGGTCATGCTCTGCTCCACTTTGGGTAGTGCTGTATTTATATTCAATATGGGCAATATGCCTTGTCCTCGCAGACGGAAATAGCTGTGAGCACTGTTATTTATGAGCACATTGAAAATTCTCATAAAGGTCTCACTGAAACCAAGTATGCCCGAAACTTTGATCTTCTCGTAGATGCCAGAAGGCGCCAACAACAGTTCCTTTGGCTGCATGAGCTTTGCATAGCCATCAATGAGTCGGGTTTCCTTGTTAACTGGTCCATCGATAACCAACTCCAAAGGATATTTCGTTACATTCGTGACGCGTACAACAGTGTTGAAGGTCTCATACCAAGGCTAGAAAGGAAAAGAGGATAAATAAATTTGGGAGTTTTGATGTCAAATTGCTTACCTTTATGTTAAGATAAATATTATCATTGTTGAACTTGATTTTCTGCACCAAATTAACAAGAGTCACATCGAACAGGTGACTGCGTCCTCCAATCACATCTAGCTTAAAGGTAGACTTTACCTCATGGAATCGTCGGACATGCGGTAAATGGAGAAGACACTCATGATTTCTAAATTCCTCCACCTGCCCGGTTTTCTCGTAAAAATATATATACCGATCGGAGAAACAGTATTCTGAAGAGGCTTCCGACAGCTGTTGACTTGATTCAAGGTTCAATCTGCTCAAAATATGATCGATTGTGTGGTTAATATAGCTGTGAGAACTGTGAAGATCTGGGTCTATCAATGCTTCCGGCTCATCATCAAAATTTATGGCAAAGCGACGATGTGCCAGATCCAGATCATTTATGATCTCATCGATAATGTCAAGTACTAAGCTACCAATCTCATGTTCCCTAAAGAACTGACAGCGACATTGCTGATAGCGCAGCGTCAAGTTGGATTCACCCTCACAGGTGAAATTGTACTCCAGAGTGCGTAGGATCTCAGAGAGGACGTCAGCTACAGCATCTGCAGGATTATCGCCACCAATATAAGTTTGAGATTCCTCGATACGTCGCCATTTGAATTCGGCTGTGGTGCAGCCCTGGTTCGCAACAACTACATTCAAACTGAAGGGATAACCTGTGTCAAAAAGCACCATCACCGGCTGCATGATGCTAACCTCTGGCACTTTCACGGCGAGTTGCAAATTCAGGTGTTTATGTATAGTGTTCAGAGCATAGACATTAATACGTCCTTCTAGTTGCTTGCAAGCAAGCTGCTTCATTGTGGATTTTTTTAGACTCACAAATATCTCCTTTTGCTCCAGAGCATTAAGTTGCATCGAAATTTGCTTTTCAGCCGGATGTTCGTACAGTTCCTTAATGCGAAAGGGACCTGTTACATCGAGAAAAACCTCCTCAATGACCAAGTTATGTGGATTAATGAGCTGAGCGATTTTCATTTGTGGGCGCTCCTTGAGCGGATCCTTGGGTTGGAAGGTAAACACAATCTGTTTGCGATCCCAATTTAGTTGACATTCTACAAATGTTGCCTTGGCTGTCATTCTTATCATATATTTGCGTTTTGGATGCATCAAATCGGTGACAACCAGCAAAAAGTCACACATATAGGTACCCTGCTCGTAACTTGTGATGAGTATTTGCAAATGTTCTTCCCCATTTGCTGGCACCACTAAAAACTTGGGCAACATATCGAAACGAGCCGTCAGAGGTTGATTAACACAGAAACTGGTTTTCTTTGCAGGATTATAGGTGTTGAGGCGACTAATGTTTAAGCGATAGTCGCGTTTTCCCTTATTCTTTACCCGGACGGGAAAGCTATACCGAAAGATATTTGCATTAAAATGTTCCTTGGTATCCGCAAAAAGCAGTCCAGCATCGAAGTTCTTTTCTTTAATGTCAGGATCAAAGTAGAGCGGAACACCTTCCACTATACATTCGATGGGTATTTCCATGACATGATCAAATTGCAGATCGATTATCAGTGTGTTCAGATATGTGCCGGGATCGGTGTACAGGGAAACCAGCGTTGTGTACATACTCTGACCGGCAGGTGACAATTTACCGCCCCGCACTGTCAGATACTGGAATTCAGCGTCTTGCTGGAGGGATATTCAAGGATTACTTCTAAGCCTTTAGAGATGGGTTGTCCGCACTTACCAATTTCATTGAGAGCACCGTGTTTGTTGGCGATGAATTGTCAATATAAAAATGTAGTTTACTCAGTTCGTAAACCTGTAAACGTATGTGCACAAATTTGGGTTGAATGTTTATCTCCGTGGGCAAAACATTTGCAATCAAATGAAATGGATAAGGATGTGGATCACCGACGATTCTTAAAAGACCTGATAGCTTGTTGCCATGCAGTTCACGAAAGGTAACCAAACATTTGGCTACTGCAACGGAATTGGTTCCTATAAAGAATTTCCAAGTGCCATCGCGAAAGTTCATTTCATTGGGCTGCAAAAAATGATAAGTGATAATAAAAATTAAATAAACTTTATTAACAAACTTACAATCACATCAAAGTGTACAAATCCTCCCACACTGGATGTATTGTAGAACTCCATATCAAAGGCATATTCCTCACCCGCATAGATGATGCGTTTGGTCAGATCAACCTGATTATCCCAAGTGATCTCCGGTGTAAAGCAATTGTATTCGTAATACAGCTTGGAGCATAGGAAATCCGAGCTGATCATCGTCTTGCCTTGTGAAATTTCACTGGACTCCGAAGAGGCAGCTGGCAATGCCGGACATATGCGTACCGTAAGCGAGCGATGAAAGTAGCCAACACGATTTGGTATCAACAGTATGGTAATGCTGCGTCCCGTATTTGGTCTCAGATAGATAATCTCACTGTCACAGTACACCTCCTGGGGATCACTGGGTATGGCATTCCAGTCCAGAAATATGAAATTGTTATGCTTCTTCATAATGCTAAAGTATTGGGTGGTCAGAAGACTACCCAAAGCCGCCTGAATGACACGCTTATCGGTTTCCGTTTTATCAAATATCTTTTGTTTCTTTAGTTGCTGGAGCAAAAACCCAGCCATTCCCGTTATTGGCTCTAAAAATATTAAATGAAATATACATTAAGATGGAGATAAGGTTCTTAAGTTCTTACCTAAAACATCCTCTTCAAAACGAACACTATACTCCGAATCGTTAATTGAAATCGATTTCAGGGATATCATGTCCGCCATATTTTCGGTAAGCTCTACATGTTCATCCACTTGTTCTTTGAGCATATCCTCATGAGTTGCTTGCAGATGCTTGATGGGATCTCTGATTGTTATGGGCAGCATTTCCGTTGAGTCGCGTATATTAAAGACCAACGGTTGCTCCTCACCATCATCATTGGCCGAGACTTGTAAAGTAATTGGCACAGCCAAGGGATTCATGAGCAGCATGAAACGCTTTTGTGGCACAGCGAATGGAATGCTACCAAATTCCACAAGTTGCGGAAATGTGCGTAGCTGAATATGTTGGCCAATGCCTCTAAAATAGTTAACAATTTGAAAAATATTTTTCACAGCGGAAAAATTAACTTACTTAATCTGTACATTGTGATAGTTTCCATTGAGCACCTTAAAGCGCAATGTGACAAAGAAACGTGTGGGTATTATGGAATAGAAGGATACATGAAAGATGCCACGTTCACAGGGTTCCAAAGAATAACCTTCAACAGGAGTAATGCGTATGCCACAGGTCTCTTGTTCCACAACCTCCTTAAAGTTAACCTTGGCGACCACAGCTGTTGTTGTTTTATATTATTTAAAGGGTATCTGATAAACTGCCCGCTTACCGACCATCCACATTCAGGACCTTTACAAAGGAGCAATGCTCCTCGCCCACATAGATCTTACGCATGTCTATGGTCTTGGGAAAGATCTCTACATTGATGGCATCAATGCGCCCATCAGCCACAACATAATGCGATTCCATGCATTCATTGTCATCGGTAAAACAGAACGTTAGTTTTGTGGACTGAAAATATGGTGGTTCGACATCGTCGGGAAATGGCGCCTTCTCGTCATAGAATGGCCGAAAAGTCAGAGTTGTCTGATACGATGCGAGCGGTTCAAGTTCAGTGGGTGCATCCAAAACGAAATGTGGTGCAGCTGAGGCATTAAATGTGACAGGTTCGCCTTTGCTTTCTTCATCAAAATCATAGAGCAGAACGCTATGCATGCTGATGGCTTCCTCAATGAACTTATCCGATATCTTTGAATGCTCGGACTCGGATGATTCAGACGATGAGCTGTCGGATTTGATATCTGCCTCACTGTAGACTTCCGTGGTCATACTGAGCATATGTGCAGATTCATTGCATATGGTGATTGTGCGTTGGATTTCCTCACCAAATTTGCACAAGCCATAGGATATGTAACCTGTACTAACGTAAGCACCTATCGATTTTGGCGTGTATTCGAAAATAACAGTCTTGGAGGGACCTATTAAATGAAGTGTGTATCGGTAAGTATATACTGAAAGATTTAATTGTTTTGCTTGATACATACTCACACCACATTTGACATTGAAGAATCCTCTGTATTCCTGCATTCGGTTCGGAACAAACTTAATATAAAGCCTGACATAATCTTGCGGCGGTATAACGTTCTTGTGTAAATCGTTAAGGGAAAGTCCCTTAAAGCTACTGCAGATCGTTAGAAGAAGGAGAATGTATTGATGCATTTGTATAATGTAAATTACCAATTGCTTACTTTCTGTACTTCACATAAACTGGATCCTTCGTCGGATTATAAATGATCATTTCATAATAAGATTTGTCCTGCGGCACAGTGGATGGTAGGGTAATGAGTTCAGAAAAGGTAGGATCCGTCAAACCCTTAACAACTGCAAAAGAAATCTATTGAAATCTTCAGCTATATAAGTTTATGTAATCATACCTATAATGGGCACTTGGAATGTGATGTTTGGATGAAAGGAGTGTATGAATATGTGACGTTTTCGATTTATATCGGTGGATGTGGGGCTGCGTATGTAGATTTTGATATTGAGCTCTTTGTCTGTTTCAATGTAACGATTGATTTCTTGTTTCGGTATGGATATTGTTGTATCGTTGGGACTGTCCGTAGTAATTTTAATCCTGCGAGGGAACTGTAAAAGAAAAAGTCATTAAGTATCCTAAAGTACCAATAACAATGTTATAAATACCAGTCCAGTATTTCGTATATTTAACGTTAAGCCATACGTTGAATTCTTTTTGAAGGGTACACGATGTATCATCAAACGTGGCGTTATTTGCAAGCTATTCACCAAATTGGCATAATCAGAAAAGTCTGCAAAAAATATAGATTGTTAAGTGGGGAGTAGGATAAATATTTCTGTTCTAACTCACATTCTTTGGCTATGCAGCAGCCGTAGGCTCTGGATCGTGTGCTGCGAAAAGAAGCTGGCGGTTCTCGCGCCTTCTCATGGTACTGGTCGGAATCGCGTTCCTCCATCTCATGTTCATCTTCATTTCGTGGCACAATGTGCGGCTCCTCTTTGGTGTATGCCACATGCGACGGAGTTCTATTTACAGTCATGTTTTAAAGAACTTTTCTTTTGATTTGTATGGAAAAGCTATATGTGTATTGTTTAAATGTAGTTTGTATTTCTTGTCTTGACATTTGTGTTACTTATTTTTTCTTTTCCCCCATTTTGGGGATTTTTCAAATATGGTGGAAGAGCATATATTGTGATTACATCACAGTCACGCCCAGAAAAAAATACTCACACACTTGCCAATTTTGTCAGAGTGAAAGACAATTGTATATCACGTATACGCCCCGTTGTTGTTTGGGGAAAACAATTTCAATTTGGCAAAACCCAACGCAGCGTGCGACCGACAAAATGTCGAACGAACGTATTTTGGACAGGCAAAAGACAACCAGCCATGACATGGTTGGAGAGAAACAACTAAGAATGCCAAAAGAAGCCGCAATACAACAAATGCAGTCGCTGCGCAGCAGCAGAGAGATGCACACACACATACACACACTCACACACAACAAAGTCGTTTGGCAGTCTTATTTATTTGTTGGTCCAGTTCCGTTTGCTGTTGATCTTCTGTTTCTGCATTTGGCAAACAGGCGAGATGTCCCTTTGTGCAAAATTAATGATATGGGCCGGGTACACGGAGCCCGATGTGCGGTTTACGGTTAGACAGAGAGAGAGAGAGGAAGAGAAGATTCGACTGGCCTCGTCTATTGCCATTTTTATTGTCATCGGACCAAGGCATGCTAAAAAATTGGCCTCAAAACCAATGCAACCGCAAAGCGAACAAAGAAAATTGAAAGCAGCCCAAGGACCAAATAAAGGATGTGCACACAGATGCCAAACGATTTTGCATGTGTTACCAAACCATTCCACAACAAACAAACACTATCCACTAACCCCTTCCCCTTTGCCTTTGGGGCGTCATCCTATGTGTTTATTATCGCCCAGCATAGCGCTTATAAATCACGCCACTTCACATGCAACGCAAGGATTCTCACGATGTGTAGGGGTACACAAAGAGTCTCGGTTACACAGATAATGGCAGTCCACTGTCCACACATGTCAGCTGTGGTCTTCAAAAGGGGCGGCGTCCTTACAAGATAACCCGAAAATTGCAAGCGGAATTATTCTGGAGGAAAAAAAGCGAGAAAATGTTTTAACAAAGCCTTTTTCCCCGCTATTGTCTTTTAAATATTGTTTTAATAAAGAGAAGGAGTGAGAAGAGTTTTACACAGTGCGAAAGAACTGAGAATATTCTATAACAGACATAGACAGAAAAAAAATATTTATACACAATCAAATATCATTTGGCTTTCTTTTTGTTTCTCAAGGCTTCATCTTTTGCCATTTTATTAAGTTCTAAATTATGCGTGCCCCCAAATTGGCGCCATCAACCATTTTGCTGTCAATTAAAAATGCCAAAGCAAAGCCATTTACACTTTCACACACAACCCCTTCAAACGAGCTGACATTCCTTTATGGCATTATTATTATGAAATGCGGATGCGAATGACACCAAGAATGGGTTTTTGGCTTTTATGATTTCGCAAACTGTTTGACCAGCTCTCTAAAGTGCTCGAGTGCCAAAAGATGATATCAGACAAACCGGCTGACTGACTAACTATGTAGTTACAGCTGCAAGGTAAATTCTCTACCACAAGCACCGCAAAATACAAAAAAGAAAAAAAAGTGGCAGACTTGAAAAGCAAGCGGCTTTTATTTGTCCGGCTTATGTGGCCCTTACGACTGTAAAGTGGCAATTCTTTAACAATTTATGTTGGCCAAACCAAAGTCGAGTGTGTTTCAAGCATTTTTGCGACGGCAACAGCTGACGCCAAACTGTGTTCAACCCTTAACACCCAACCCTCTTGCCTGGTTGAAGGGTTCGTTACGTTCGTTACGCCTTTTTTTTTGTTCATTTTTATATTTTTTATTTCTTGTTTGGTCCCTCGGCTGTGAAAATTTCGTGAATTTATGAGCACTTGAGAGCAGGCGCCATCGCCATAGCCATCGCCATCGCCAGCGGCTGCGTTTGTGTCCTCAACGACAGCCTCATCCTGGCGACTTTGTTGGCCTAATATAAATTTCAACTTTAACAACAACGGCTGCAGCCGGGGCTGACGCTTTCTATGGTCTTCCTGCAACATTTTAATGAGCGTTGAGAATTTAATTTTTTAAAATAGAATTTAAAAGGTATTGTTAATGATCTCCATGTCTTTGGCAATCATCTTCTTTATTTTATTTTTATTGATGATCAACTACTGCTTAAAGGGTATTTAAAATTCGATGCTCTACATATTATTTCGTACAATTCTAAGTGGTAGGCAGCAACGCAATAAAATGCTCTGCGAATGCTTGAAAGGATTTGGGGGAAAGTGCGGATCGCGTTCCTTGCTCGTAAATCGTAGAAACCCTTTTTTTCCAGTTTTGTTTTGGCCATTACATAAAAATTAGTTTACGTGGCACATAATTTTACATTAATTTCATTCCAAATGACCCCAAAGTAAAATAACTTCTAACGACTGGCAAGTAAGTAAGTAAGTGCTCTTGCATGTACATATGTGAGTGTCACACACACACACACTCATACACTCACCCACTGAGTGAGAGAGAGCCTTGCCAAAAACCACTTTGCCACATTTTAAAGTATCTGTCACATAAAATACACACAGACTGCCTGTGGCCACAACTACAACTGGGTGCAAGCAGGGGGCAGTTGGTGGGCGGCGGGCGTTGCATGCCACTACAAACAGTAAACAAAATGCAACAAAATATTTTGTTTTTCTTCAGCTGCTGCACTGCACTGTGCACTGCACTGAAAAAACAGTAAGAGGCCAACAAAAACAACGGTAAAAGAAAAACACAAATGCTTATAAAATGATAAGTTGCGCTGCTGCAAGACGCTTCACATTGATGCTGACGCTGACGCTGGCGTTGACGTTGACGCTGACGTTGAGTTTGACGTCAACGTCGACGCCGATGATGACGCTAAACGTGGCAGTGAAGTCAAGTGAAATATATATAAGCAAGTGCAGTTTCTAAAACAGCAGCAGAAACAACAAAAGCTATCAAAACACAAAAAGATATAAATAAGTAAGACAGAGTTGAGAATGATGAACTAGGAAATACTTTGTCGTTTCATGATTGAAAGCTTAACATAACTACATTGTAATGGTTCCGAAGTATAAGATCTTATGAAAGTTAATAATGGAGTTTCCTCTTGGGATTGAAAACATCTTTACACATTCAGATTCTTTAAAATAAATGATATCAAATGGATAAGATTTCATTCATAGATAATTTGCTCTATTATAAAAAAGAAAAGGTTTTCAAAGCCCATCTAAAAAATCATTAAACCCTTATAAATGTAATTTCTAAAACAGGGTATAGGCAAAAGCAGAAAAAACAAAAAATGAAACAGATGAACAAACATTATCGTTGTCAGCGTCAGCGTCGATGTACTAAGGAAATATTTTGTGTGAAATTATTGCGGCAAGAGCAACACCAGTAGCAGAAGCAGCAGCAACAGCAGCCATACAGGGAATAGGAATATATGAAAGAATAGCAAAAACTGTATACACAACAAAAACAAAACAAGTTGCATTACAGCAAGAGCAGCAACAGCAGCAGCAACAGCGAATGACGTTGTAATAGTTGACATTGTACAAAATGCAGGGCGTGGCATGGTTGTTGCCACTGGCAACTTAAGCCCTTGGGTGCAGCAAACACAGTGCGTATACGTATTATATATTTGTAATGTAATGCAAGGCAATGCGTCGAGGCGAATAGCCCGCAGTTGGCAATTAGCGTGACAAATTACTTAGACTATTGCCCAACCGCAATGGCCCCAAAAACCAAATGGCCCCAAAAGCATACCATTTATCTGCCTCTCTCTTTCTGTGCGCTGTCTATTGGCCAGTCGATGTCAGTTAATATGAATGAAAACTCATTAAAAATTTACAACTGATTGACTGCACAATTTTCACTGATATTTTCAATGTGACATTGTGCAGCAAATGGGACGTGCTGCTTATGTTGCCAATGATGCAACCAGGCGGTTATCCAACAAAATGGCAATACACACCAATACCCCACTATCAAACCCACTGACCATGCAATTTATGCTAATGCTCGTTAGTGAAATCAAACAGCAACAGCAGCGGCAGTGGCAGTGGCAGCAGGAGCAGTGCAACAATTATGTAAACAACAGGGCCGTAAAGCAAACTACGTGTACAAGCGTCTGACAGCCAAACAGACTGACTGACCATTGAAATGGACTATCAGGACAACAGGCGGACAGAAAATAGTACATAATGGCAGGCATGAACTGTTTTGCACGATGGGGTTATTAAAACCGGAAAGTGTTGATGAAATGTGCAGAGGAACTTGTTAAAGTAAACTCAGACTTTAAGTTGCAAGATTCACTTTAATAACTTCTAGTTTATATATATGTATGTATATCTAATAATTTTCTGCCAGGTTCTTATCTCGCTTAATCCACTGATACTTTTTGTTAGCAAATCCCTCAAAACGTCCACTGTGCCGTTGTGTTGGTTGGTCAAAATATATTGACGCATATATTGCCAGTGACAATTAATCTGCTAATTGCCAATTTAAGCACGTAAACCAAACACAGGCGGCTGCATCGACAGCAACAGCAAGGACAGCAATGACAACGACAACGGCAACGACTGCGCATCAAATGACATGAGAGATAGGGGCTGGCGGAGCTGAATTTGGTTTGGTTTGGGCATACTGACAGTTATGGGCTGCCAAACGGTTTGAAAAGTTTTACGTGTGGCAACAACTGGTGCAAAATGCGATTGCAATTGCCAACTGCAACTGAAACTGCATTTGATTTGTCGTTTTGAGTAAATGCAAAGGACATTCCGAGTACTTCTACGTAATTGAAGCTAATGAAAGTCAACAAGCAGGCAAGCTTGATGCACACTGTGCGTATGAATAATCAGCACAATCACATACAAGCATACTCGTAAATACATAAATTGGTTTTGTTGTTGACACGCCACGATATGATTTACGGCTCAAGCACGTCTAGCCCCGACCAGAGAACCCTTTCCCCCCATTTCGAAGTCGCACAATGCATGACTAATGAACCCTTGATGTCATTTCCTCGTCATTTTCAGTTAAATTGAGTTCGGTGTGCGCTGCATTTTTATATTTCAATCCGTTTTTTTCTTTTCTTTTTTGCTTCTTTGCTGTAAACTTTCATCTTAGATTTGGCCTTTGAGGCATCACGAACTAAGTAAATGCGCCACATTGTTTGGCTTGACGTTGCAAGTTGTGCAAGAAAATTTCAAGTTTTTTTCTCTTTTTTTTTGATTATTTTTATTTTTGCAAAAGCCAGCTAATAATACCCTAACGATTGCTGAAACTCATTTAATTTAAGCAACGCCAAAAGCAAACCGCAAAAATCCTTTTTGCTATAACTACGCTGTTTTTTCAAGGAAAAGGAGTTGTTAAGGACTTGAGTATAAGTGGAAAGGAAGTCTTTATGAACCTAAAAGCAAAGTATCTTACAGTTGAAACTAAAAAGTACTTTCTTTTGAAGCTTGTTTTGGCCTTTTGCCTTTTGGCAGCAATTGAAACACAAACACACACAAAAGGGCATTATCATTGTCAACTCAATGTCGACGTCATTTACCACATTCAAAATGCCATTAAAAGCATACTAAAATTAATTTGTAGCAATTAGTTGCAAATTGCAAGAAAGCAAAACGACAGAAGCGAAAACAAAGCAGCAAAGCAAACCAAGCAAAAGGCAAAAGAAATTGCTTCAACATTTTTATGTGTTTTTGCGCATTTAGAAAACTGTCTATAGAAAATTGCTAGGGCCAAAATCATAAAAACACAAGTAACCAAAAAAGGACCAAGACCAGCTTTGAATGGAAGAAGGAAGTAGCAACAAGGAGCTGGAGGATCTGAAGCATCTAGTGTGTTGTCGAGCATAAATAAATGCTGTGTTATTTTTGGCAATTATTTTCACATTCGAGTGTCTGTCCTCGCCAATGGAGCTCATTTGTAATTTGCAGCCGGGAAAATGTGAGCATTGTGTTCAGCTGTTGCCATTGCTCTTCTCTATACCCTATAGCCATTAAAAATATGATTATAGCGAGGGTGTTATCATGTTGAGGGATAGAAAGTTGTTACTGAGAAAAGGTTTGTCATCATAAACATATCGATAAATACTTAAAATTCAACGTTATGGCTCTCCTTACCTTCTTCTAGGGCATTTCGTTGTCCACCATCGACTTTAACCTTTTTCACTTGCTTTTATTGTTGCTGTTATGTGACTGACGCCATTAATTAGCCTTCTTGTCGGCCTCAGTCAGCGCCAGCGACCGATAGACATCTTGGTGCCAGCATTTGTCTTAGGGAATGTGAGTTTTTTTTGGGGTTATTACGGAGATATATACATAGTATAGTAATTTTGTGGAAATGGTAACGGTTAGGTGGCATATGACACATGTTGTCAGTGTGCTCATCTTTCTTTCTCCTGCTGCTGCTGCGTATTCCCGACTATTTTCTCCGCTAATTGGAAAATGTCACAATTTATTTTATTTTTATGTTTAATTGGATTCTGCTTGCGAAAGTTTGTTGCCCCACGGGGGCATGACACACACACACATACGAACACATACGCATCTCCTTGTCGCCTAGGTACGATGCATGATAATTTTCTTAATTTGCGCGCTCTGATGAGCTAGCTGAGATAGCAACATATGAGCGAATGAGAAGGCAACATATAAGGAAAAAAAACCAAAATGAAACTTTTTCCATTTTTGCTGATGGCATGTGTACGTGTAAAAGTTCAACCACTACTAAGGATACGCACTCAACAAGGACGTTGTCGAGC
Organism: Scaptomyza pallida; assembly: GCA_018152965.1. Taxonomy (NCBI): domain Eukaryota; kingdom Metazoa; phylum Arthropoda; class Insecta; order Diptera; family Drosophilidae; genus Scaptomyza; species Scaptomyza pallida. The sequence continues at coordinate 20,887 of JAECXP010000130.1, forward strand.
ACTCTTCAAAGGTGCAAATAAAGTAAATTATTAGTTTCTTCTTCTTCGTCGTCGTCTTCTACTTTGCCTTGAGTTGCTGATGCGAATGCTGCTTGTCTGCTGCTACTTGTGGATTTCCGCTTCAATTACTAACGCTGCTCGCATAAATTTCACTTGACAAACTTGCAATGAGCAGGCCGGGTTCGGGAAGGGAGTGAAGATAAACATCTGTTTGTACGCATTGGCAAATTAAGAACTTCCGACCGTATGCCAAATGTTATTTCCATTACTATTTCTATATAAAGAGAGAAAAAACTTTGTCATCCATCAAAATATTCGCATCTTACGTTCTCAAAAGCAACATGACAAATATTCAAATTCTTTGACTAAAAGTTTTGAGTCAAATTCGAGTTTGTATATTTAACTGTGATATGATTCTAAAGGTCCTCACTTACATTTAAAAATATTGCTTGAAAAAATTAAAATCTGTAAAAAAAAAATCAACCTTGGAGTTAAACAAAACTTTCGAATGCCATAACTTCATCAAAATTAATCCGATTCTTTAATGCAATATCTTAAAAGACTTGTGTTGAGCTCTTAAATTAAACTGCATTTAAATCTGTAACCAAAATTTTTACAAGTTTTTCATCCTAAAAATCGGTGTCAAAAAAACAACTTTCGAGCTGGACAGAATTTCCAAATGCCATAACTTCATCAAAATGAGCCCGATTTTCAAATGCAATACATCAAAAGTCTTTTTTTAAGCTCTAGATTAATACTGCATTTAAATAAATACTAAACAAAAAAACTTAATTTTTAGTCGTTTTTCATGTCAATTTTTTTTGACCAAAATTGGGAACAAAAAATGAACTTAAGACGTGATTGTATATGAGTATAAATATATTTTATGATTCTTTCTTTGTCCACACATAGCACAAGCCTCTAAGTATTTTAATTAATATCCAAAATTAAAATTCAACAAGCAAAAATACGCAAAGGCTTGACACGCTTCTTGTTTCTGCGTACACGCATCAAAAGTGGCATTAATTAGCCTTACCCTTAATGCATCAGGTGTTTGCTTGTATGTTTGTTTGTTTGTATGTTTTGTGCTCATGTATATCTGTCTAATAACCCAAAGGTGTACGCGTGTGTGGGTTTGTGCTGTATTATAGCAGCTCGAGCATAATTTCTAATTAACTTTTTGCTGCAAAGCAGCAAAGTCGTAAGCGAGCTGCAAGGAAGCGGAGCGGGGAGTAAGCACTGAGATCCCTTTAGCACGTCATCATAAAAATGTTTTGCCAACACATTTACGGGAAGCCTCTTGGGTGAAAGCTGAGGAGATGGCGGGGAAATGCGTAACAAATGAAGTAAAGAAATATGTACGACAGAGAAAAAAAAACATACTGAAAATGGTAATAAAAACAAAAACAACACCTGTAAACCTGTGTGCATTGTTTTTGTTGCTGCTCTCGTTTTTATGCGTTAAGTCATTAAAATGAAAATTTATTATGCGCGCCCTTCATATACTACGCCCTGATGCCCGTTGCTACCCACTTATGGGCGTGGCATGGTCCTTGCTGCCTATGCGTCGTATACGTAACGCATATCTCATTAAGCTCATGTTGCTGTGGCTGCTTCGGTGGCTGATGCTTCCCATGCTTCCCGCCTAAATGAAGCCAATAAAGCTTTTTATCTTCAGACAGACGTGATTTATTTATATGCCTTGAGAAATTATACTTGAGAGCGCCTTTGATTTCAAACCAAAGCCCCATATCACACATGGCGTATCAAATGAGGCAACAAAAACGTATACGCGAAAAGGAAACTCAGATATATAATAAGTATTTTTCAGGTTAATGAAGGTTAAATATGGTTTGCAGTTATGTGTTGAGCGAATGTGGGAGTTGTTAATCTTTAATTTTGGTAAAGAAATGTATAAAAAGTACTGTTTCCAGCAGGGCTGCCAAGGTTTCTAATGTATCTGTTTCAAGTTCCCGCTAACATTAAACTCTTTAAAGCACCAAAGCTGCTTCGTTCTTTAACATAATACAGCATTAGATCCACACACCCACTAACTAACACTTACTAACGCCCCACATATCACTGGCTATAGCTACTCTCTTACACATTCTTTGCTCCTCGGATCCACACACTAAATCCCTAGCAGCGATTGTCTCTGCATTATTTGCATAAATTCTGTTGCTGCCATTTTCCAAGTTGTCGCATTTGCTTTTCTGCACTTTAACAGTTCGAGTTGTTGAGAGTTGTTGTTGTTTGTGTTTGTGTTGCATTTGTGTTTGTTTTGTGCTGCGATTTAAGCAGTCGACTCGACTCGTTGCGACTCGGTATCTCAAACAAAGTGTGTTGTCGACACAAAAGCCCAACATAAATCCAATTGCCACGCCTTTTGCATTCGGTTGCAGTTTCCTTTCCACAGCTAGAACTGAACTGCTTTAACTGCCATTGTCACTTGGCCTGGCTAAAATAACACACATACAGAGATGGAGCCATAACTGCGACCCTGTGCAAAGCTAAATTAAACATTTTTGCACAACGCAAAAATCAGCGATAAAAATGGGACAGAAAAAACTTTCCGTGTGGACAGTTCGCTGGGGAAATATAAGATTCACAGTCAATTTTCTTTTATGTGGCAACTACTCACACCACTGTCAAACAGTCATACACACAAGTCTACGCACACGTTCATATTCCTCCTTCTACTTTTTTTTTTATAGCGTTAAGCATATTTTACACTCGGCATATGTTTTTGCTATTGTTGTTATTGTTATGTTTCGAGTTTTCATTTGTTTTATAGAGTTTTTGGCCGTCAGTCTGGCAACACTGTCAGTCTAGGTAACTGTGTGTTTGTGTGTTGTTGTTGTTGTGTATATTTTTAATACATTTCTGGCCAAAAAGTTTTACAACAGCCAGACAAAAAACACGCAAACACACACAAATTACCATGCGGCCCTCTTATCAGCATACACACATCAAGAGTGTTTTGCTCGATGGCACTTTGGGGAGCAACTATGAGGAGGCTGTGTGTGTGTGTGTGTGTGTGTGTGTGACAGTGACTAATAAAAGCGTTGCTGCTTTTACCCCCCGCAAAAGCAATATAATAGTCAAGCAGCGGCGCTTGTGTAATATGCATACAATATTTTCATTTCGCCGCTTTATATTCTTTCGTTTTTTTTTCATTTTTGTTCACAGTTTTTCATTTGTTATTGCAAAAACAACTGTAAAGTGGAGTTGGATGGGAGAGTAACGAAGTTGGAATACCCTAGAAAAAGTTATGTTTAGTTGGATGGAAGAAAATAGAAAATTGGGATTTCTTATAAGGAAAAACTCCCTAACGCATAGTTTCTAATATTTAGTTTAATATATCTAAAGAAAACATTATCCAATTATTTCTTCAATAAATATCAAAACAATCTACTTCGTAGTTGTTATCTTACTTGTCTGCCGCTTCATTCTACAAATATCCTATATAGCCGCAGGCAGGCACAACACACACACACTGACAGCAAATAAACTGCTCATAAAGCAAAATAACAAAAAAAAAAAAAACATTGCGAAAAACAACAATGGCAAAAGGCGTAAGAGACAGATTGAGAGATGGGGTTGGGGATTTGTGTAAGGAGAAGCAAGCAGCAAAAAAAGAAGTGTGGGCATTGTGGGGCATGCGACTTAATCTCCATCTAAACGCAATGGAGTCGTAATAACAACAGAAAGCAAATAAAAATACAACCAATACACACATGCACACACACACACATGTGTTGCCGCACTCATAGTTTACGTTTTGCCACTTCATTTTATACGCTGCCATTTTTTTTTCTGTGTTGTGTTCAAGTTTACTTTTTGACTCATCTTTGTGCTGTTTGTTCTTGTTGTTGTGGTTGCGAGAAATCGTCGTAAAAGGTCCATTTTGTTTGTGTTTTGAATACACTCTTTCCCAAAGTGGTATACTAGGGATGTGTGGTCGAAATGATCCTGTTAACCAAATCATTGGAGTTTTCAAAGTTTAAAATCGTTTTATCTTAACATGCAGAGCATCTTTTAGTCGTTCACTCGCACTGTTAACCGTCAGGACCTTCGTCTATGGTCTAGGCTTCTCTAAGAATAGTACTCCAGTGGGCAATAGGTGAACACATACATACATACGACTCTTGCTTAGCTGATTAGCCCACTTAGGTGCCATTGGGTGAGCTTCATTTGCTCCATGGCCATGGCCCTAAGTTCTACTAAGGATACTAAGGATACTACCACTACCATTAAGTATGTACATACTACTTATACACACACACACACACACATGCACACACGCATACGGTGTGTGTACATTTTTATTTTTCATTGCTTACTCACCCTGTTGCCGGGTTTGGGTTCGTACCGCATGACCGCAAATATGAGCGTATTGGGGACAACAAAAGGACTCAATATGCTGGCCATTTGTTGGCTCTCCTTAGAATTCTACAGAAGTGTGTGTGTGTTTGTTCTTTGCCAGAGGCATGTTGACTATAGCAATGGATAGGTTTTTGAAGTTAACATAAACATGAAGACGTATATTTAAGATGAGCTCGGAATACGAAATTTTATCATGATTGTGATAATATTCAAAAGAAAAAACAAGCTCAAACTTTTTTTAGAGTATTTATAAGTTGTTCATTTTGTTATTCTAATTTTCCTTGTTATTTTTTAGTGCTTCACAAGTCAACAGCAAATCACACATTTAATGAGTGTATCTGTGACACCCTCTGACTTCTCTCCTGTTGAATTTTAATATATGCTTTATGAGCTTCTGCCCCTCTGTTGGCCAACTCTAATTTGACCATTACCTACGTTGATTAGCTCGTAAAATGTGTATCTCAAGTGCCACAGCCAGAAAAAGGGACTGTTTTCAGGTCATTTCATTTCTAAAAAAAACATATGCTGTCGTAATTGAAACCCAAATCAGCCACAAAAGCAGCAAAAATGTAAAGTGGAACTAAGCTCAACATAATTTAATTAAGTTATGAGAATAAAAAAAGGTCTAAACCGTTTGTAGTTGGAATGTTTTAAGGAATTTGTTGTGATTCAAAAGCTACAAATCGAAAAGTTCCTTTGCGTAATTCTTTTTTCTTACCTGCTGAGGCCAAAGGCAATTTATGTATATTGTGGCCTCGACTAATTAGTGCAACAGCAGACAATAAAGTGTTGTTCAGGATGTGGCATAGACGCTGGCCAATATTAATTGCATGACATGCGAGACAAAGCAGAAGGAGAGAGTCTGAACCTCAGTTTGTTGACATGCTGTTGCCATTTTTTGGGGGCGCCACCGGACAACACCCAGTTAACGTCTGCTGCAGCAGCTCCTGTTGTTTGCCTTTTCATTTTTATGTTTTTTTTTTTTTTCGATGCCAGCCACGAATAAATAAAGGATGGAATGAAAAAAATGGCTGGCAAGCCGGGTCCACACGATGGCCACACGACACATGGCCAAACAAGCTGATAAAGTTAAGTGCAGACTGCAGCGCGTATGTGTGTGTGTGACGTATGCGACAAAGCACACGATTAAATTACAAAATGTCAATAACGATAACGAATGAAATTGATTGAAACGAGCAGAAACCACAATGGCGAGTAGGAGAGAGAGTCTCGCTGCCTCTTTCTTTTTTTCTACCCATTCAACCCAAAAACTGACGGGTGATAAATTATGTGTGTGCGTATGTGTGTGTTTGTGTGTGACACCTTATAGATAGATCGCACTTGCGTACAGTAAAGCGAATGGCATGTCAATTAAAATGCATGATGTTGAAATCATTCGCAATTAATTCATAATTAAAACGCGACACATTATCAAAAGTGTGCGAGCGCGGCGCGCTCGTCCAAATTGTGCATTTACATAAATAGCGAATGAATATTCATGAGTATGATTTCGGACATACACACATACATACATACGTTTATGTATTTTCTGGTAGGTGTAGCGAGTCGGCTCTGTTAGCTGTCAGCATTGCTGAGCCATGGCGATCTGATGTTCGAATTTATATTAAATTGATGCCATTTAATCGTATTATGCTTGTACATCTTAAGGCATTACGTATACGTCATGGCCTGGTTATGGTACGTACAACATAAGGGTACATTTAAATATATAAAAATCACAAATTTGTAACTCTGCAAACACCTCAAGCCCTTTGCTGAATGACATGCAAAAAGTTCTACAATTCTGATTTGCCTGCAGCTACAGTTTTTGGCACAAAATTTGACCCTCCCAGCACTCATCCCCTTTTTTCAGGAACACTGGCAGTAAACAGGCAAATGCACTTAAAAGCATTTAGAAATGTGGTTTTGGTGGTTTTCAAAGCTTTTTTGGCCAGCTGCCGCTGTTGTTGTTGCAACCCCCACTTCCTGCCCTTCCCTTGCTTCTCCTATTATTTGGCCAGTGCAGTCCTTTTTCGAAATTAATGTGCGTGCATAAACAAGCAGGCAGCAGGCGGAACATGGTTCAAAGGTTCTTAAGTTTTGCAACTTGGCCCTGTTAGCGAAAACGAGCTGTTGCTGGTTGTGCTGCTACTTTTTGTGCCATCTTTTCCCCGCAGCACTGCTCTTTTGCTAGTGTCATTTGCTGTTCTACCTAAATTAGCGCCATAAAGTATGCAACAAGCTTTATGGCAGCGCTTTTAATTTGTTTTCTCTCTCGAAGAAGCAGCAGCAGCAGCTCGCTATCAAATATTCATTTGAGCTTCTCTCAGAGTCTAAGGGCCTATCAGAGTTCAAGACGACAGCCGGCATGGGCACAGGCACCCACACCGCTAGCCCCTTCACCCACATTGGCCAGTGGGCAAAAACTTTCAGCTAATTTGTGTGCGGCACAACTAAAACATTTCCCTTGTGGGCCGCGGTTGGCAGAGAGTATGGGGGTGGGGGGCGTTGGGTGGGGTGTGTGTGTGTGGTCTGTTTTGTGACAGTGTGGTGGACGCTTTGTTTTAAACTAAATTCCCATTCAACTGTCATTTGTGGGCGCAATGGCGCTGACATTCATTAGGGGATGCACACATAGAAAAAAATCTGTGGAAAGAAAATATGATGTTAAGAAAATATAAAATATAATAAATATTAATTTGTTGTTCTTAACATTAATAATTCAATAAATATACTTTTCTTTTAACTTACGGTTGCTTTTCCTATTTTAAGTAAATTTTTCTTCAAGTGTCGCTCCGCAAATATTCGCGCATTGTCTTTTGTGAGTCGCTTGTCAAATTACAGTGGCGGCATAAATTATGTGTATCCCTGTCTCTTTTGCGCGCCCAAAAAACTTTGTCAGCATTTTGAATGTTAATTCCATTGTTGTTGTCACAAGTAAGCTGACTGACACGTAATTAAAAGTGTGTTATGAATTTTAGAAATCTTCTACGCCAATCTACTCCACACCCCCAAGCCTCACCAATAACTAACAGTATGTCAAAATTGTTATTGCTAGCAGAAGGATGGGTAGGAATACTATATATATAAAGTCTGCATTAGTGCGGTTTATGTAACTGTCATTGTTTGATGAAAGCTGTTCGATGTTGTTATTTTGATTGGAACCGATGAGGGTCATCAAATTAAATAAATGGCAACCAAATTTACTATTAAATTGAATTTGGCAATTTGTCTTCGAGCTCGCTTTCTTTTTATTATGCAAAGGAAGCCGGCAAAGTGTTTATGTTCGATGGGGCCCAACATAAAAAAGGCGTTGAAACTGGATGGAGTAGGGGTAAGAAGGTTTGGTTAAGCTGGGTTGGGGTTTTGGTTATTTGGCTGGGTTTTTGGACTCTGAAAATCACATTTTGTTTGTAAATCAGCAATTTACGCCAAAGGCAGCAAACGATGTCGCTTTAAACACACAAGCACTAAAACACATGCACTGCGAGAAAAACTTGTGTTTAAGTTGGTTGGAGTTGAAATATTTGAAGAAAATCAAAAACTTATAGATTTTTAAGGGTTTGAATGACTTTGTTGCTGGTATTTAAATATAGTGTTCAAAACAAGATTCAAGGGAGGTTGAAAAAATCTTAAAATTATTTTATAAGTATTTGGCTCTACCATAAGTAAACTCTCCTGTGATATGTACTATGTACAACTTTTTGATACATTCTAGATATTTTTAACATGTCTTATTTAACTTGTTCTGCAACTTTTCAAACCCATTTTTAATATTTTAAGGTCTTGGCTGTCCCTGTTTCTCCCTGTGTTCCTACACTTTTAAACGCTCAATAAGATTGGAAAATTGATGGCGGTGACGCTCATTGCTTGGTGGCTTTGGCTTTCCAAGTGCAAGAGGCTACCCGTTCGATTTACACTTTGCCTCTGCTCGGCAGCTCTTCCCCCCCCCACGCTGTTGTTGCTGCTGCTCCACTTTTTGTACTTCGTACCACAGAGCCTGTGTGGCAGTGTTCCTTCTACTGTGTGTGTAAGTAAATCCCTCATTTTCAGTGAAAATAAAAATTGCCCCAGCGTAACGCAAAATAAACACATTTAAGTTGCAAATTGAATTTTGCATAATCCCAAGCGCTCGCTGCCACTCCTCCCTCTTACTCTCTCTCTCTCTCTCGCTTGTCCGTAAGTTATCTGCCCGTCTCGTTGCTTACAAGTATTCGCTTTTCCTCTGCCTTCCTTTTCCTGTTCAGCTTCTTTCTTTTTTTCACGGGCCGCATTGTGGAAATGGTCGCGCATGAGACGGAATTTCTGATTAGTTGCCATGGATCCACCAGAAACCCCCACAACAGACACTTCATATCCCGCTCTCTTACTTACTGTTACATCCCTCTCTTTCTCACTTTCTTGCACTTGTTTACTTGGCTTTGACTTTAGCGCAATTCTATTTATTTTCAAAAATAAAAAAAAAAAACGGAAGAAAAAATGTTTCTTTTGGGACAAATTTTGCACTCACACATGCAATCACGCCTACGCACATCCCTTCCTTCCACACACACACATACTGTTGCGAGTGTATGCAAATAACGGTACACACTACGACATCCCTGCTAGGCGTGTGATCCTGGGGATTTACAAAGTAGCTGCTGTTCGCCGCGTAATTGAATTTACTTTATACTTTGCTGATTAGAAAAAAGGAAAACGTTGATTGGATTTTTGTCAGTGTGTGCATGTGTTTTGTTTGCTTTTCTCTGCTTTCGGTTCATATGTTAGCTTAAGCTGATTTTTTTCTGCTTCTACGAAATATATCTGTCTGGCGGCAAAGAAGTCAACCTCACGTTAGCTTTAGTTATATTTGGAATAGTTTTAAATATTCAACTTTTGATGTAATATGAGTATTTAGTTTAAAAAGTCAAAAGAGACCCAAATTACTTTGCCACAATCGAAAATTTACGATATTTTGTTATTTTGTGATTTCCAAAATCTAAAACCTAACCTCAAATGTTGAAATTTTAAGCGCAACCTTTGAATGGCAATTATGGAAACAAAATGCAATATAATATATAAATTCGAAACCCTGTTTTAATGCGTATTTATGCATTTATGGTTAGCGAGCCGCAAGCCACATTCAAAAACACTCTCAAAACTGTCGCGTTATAATTAAAAATCAAATTCAAAATTGTCAACAAATATTATCAGGTATAAAGTGTAGTTGACAACAACACAATGTGTTGATTGTTTGTTTGTTTGCTTGCATTTTTTGCAATTATAGTACAAAGTATATAGAATGAACAATGTTGGGCGAAATATTGTGTATGATAACAAACCGCACAGGGCAGTGAAGTAGGCTTGCCCATAATTAAACTAACAAACATCGTGTCATTGAATTGAATGATGTTCTGTTTTTGATGAGCGCACACAATTGTTGGACCGTAATGAGTGCCACATTGTCCGGTCAAACCTTTTGACCTGTCCTCTGTGCCTGTCTGTGTTTGCCTTTGCGTTTTTGTGGCATTTTAATTAATAAATGCAAGCGCATAGCTCTCCCTCCCTTTGGTCGCACTGTGTGCACCGTTTGCATTGTGGTCAAAATTAGCGACCGAAAACTTGTTCGCCATTAGCTGCAATACAAAATTATCAATAGACTTCTAATTAACTTGCATTCTGCAAATAAATGAACAAATTAACAACCAATGTGCAAGGGGTGGAGGAAATGTGTGTAGAAAGCAAACCGAGATCAGTCGGCTGACAGTTATCGATAGGCTTCGAACTCAATTAGGAAAAAGCCTCGTCAATGCGTTCACTTGCAATCTCTTGAACTTTTGCCCATTATAAAAAATGAATAACTATTTGTAATTAAAAATGCGCACACACAAAATCACAGCAGATTTTTGCCTTTGAATTTTTGCCTCACTGTGAAGTTCCTTTTGAAGTATGCAATGCATTCGCTATTTGCCACAACTTTTGAAGCTTCCACTTTTTGCTGATCTCCTTTTCATTTCATGTTTAATCAATTTCAAAGCACACACACACACACACACACACACACACACACACACACACACACACATTGAATAGTTGTTGCTGTTGAATGCCTTCAGTTTATTGGTGCGTCACGTACTTGTGTTGAGAGTTTGTTTGAGGATGGTTTGGCATGCAAAATCCTCGAGGATACGTTGAAAATCAACTTTGGCGCGTAATTATTTCAGCATTAAGCCGAGAACAGCAGCAATAGACACTGGCAACAAGGCAACACAGCCAGGCAGTTTTTTTTAAGTACAAAAAACAACAACAACGCCAAACAAAAAAGTTACTTATCATATTTTTCAACAGATCCAACTGCTCCATCATCCACTTCAGAGATAGCTCGAGGTTTTTTTTGTATGTACATATTTCACTGCTCACTGAAGAGTATACAAGTGTGTGTAAGAGCTTTCGTGCAAAAAATTATTTCTGTTAAACAAAGGCAATACAAATAAGTAGAAAAACCATGTTAGAGAGGGGAATTCAGTTTAAATTCTAGATTTTTAAACTTTTAAAATCTTATAAATTGCAATATATATCCATTAACAGGCGCAAAAACACCAGATTGAAGACGTTTATGGCTGCTTGTCAACATAACAAATCAATTTTAAAGTCTTTATTATCTTTTAATCATCATTATCACATTATGCCCTCTGCTATGCATAAAAAATTATCTTCTATCCTAATGCGCGGCTTTCTCCGTATTTTTTTATGATTCCATGTTTTGTATTTTATGTGCAAAGTGGCAAATTAAAAGCATTTTCATGCCTCTTAAAAATAGAAAAAAAAAATGAAACAATAGTCCATTCAATTGTGGGGCTTTGCCTTTGTTCGCCCGATTGCCCAAATGCGGCTTAGGGTTTGAATGCTTTCAGCTCATAATGGCCAAAAACCGAGTACCCTCGAAGAAGACAGTTATTTAGTTGCTCACATAAGATGTAGAAGAAGAATGCAAAGATAGTCGTTCTTACTCATGCTACATTATTTACATACTCGTAATATTTGCCTTGAAGTCTGTGGATGCTTTTGTGCATTTTACTTTGGCAACGACGCTTCGCTTTCGATGTGAAACACTAAACCTTTTATGGGACTCGGCTCTGGCCAAACAAAAGCCTTTAAAATATTCATAGAATTGCTTTAATAACGCTAAATGAGCAAGCGAACGAGTAGCGGGGGGGGGGGAGCGGGGAGGGAAGAGTCAAGGATATTCGAACCCGAAGGCAAGTCGTTCACTCAGCTATCAAATTGAGTCTATTGACAAGAGGGAGGGGCTGGAACGTCTGTATGGTAGGCCACAGGTTATGCCTCAAAAAGCAATTTTTATTTACTAAAGCAGAGAGAGAGGGGGAGTTGAAAGTGGGCGGAAAGTTGACTGATTGGCGCAGACTTGGCGACAACAACTGGCGTCCAGTTTAAAGATGCGGCGCCGCCACAGCACACCACACCACCAACAGCAGCCTGCAACCCACATATACATACAACATTTGGTATGCAAATCAGACCGTTCGAAAAGGAAAAACAGAGGAGAGCCAGATGGATGGGCGGGTGGGTGCGCCATGGCGACGGCGACGGTGACGACAACGACGATGACGACCGTCAAGCAGGAAGTTGATTAAATGACAAAATAAATAGAAAGTGAAGGATAATGTCAACATTCTAAGTGGTTTTCTTTTAAAAAGCTTAACTGACAATGAACCGCAGGGCAGCCATCGACTTGGTTGGACTCAACGACCGCCAACAGCCACAGCACCAAACGTATCCAGTTGAATAAATTATTTCTTGTTATTTTTTTTTTTCTTGTTTTTTGTGACTGCCGGGCACAAGACGAGACGAGACGCAACAAGACAGGAACCGCAACTCGGCCAAAGTTGCCACCGCAGGCCGCTTTCTTTTTCAACTTTTACTTCTTCTTCATTCTTGTTGTGCTGTGAGAGGAAATTGACTTTGATAGTGCATGAAATTTGATGATATCGCCAACGTTGCCGTTGACTGTTAAGTGTATTTCACGTTTTTCTGATTTTCATTTATGCATTTAGGTTGCGGGGGGCGACCATAAAAAATTATATTAAAACAGTTTGCTTGTGGGCAAACAAGATCTTGTTAGAATTTAGTTATGGTATTAGAAAGTTCAATATAAAAACTTCAGGAAGAACTTTTAAGCAAGTATTTAATTGTTTCTCCTCGTACACTACATTCTTCTTCGTTCTGTTGAAGGTTTTAAGGGTGCTTCATGTTATTTTTGGCACTGTTCCTAATTGGTTTTTTAGACTGCTTGAATGTGTCAGCATCCGCCGTCTTTATATACTGTCCAAAACAAATGGCGGCGACACATATGCTTCATTAAACAACTGGCAAAATGCCAAGGAAAAAGCAACCGAATGATGTCACTTCAAAACGGTGTAAGCTTTGACAAGATAAAAAATGGCTAAAAAAAACTGCCTCGTAATTAAAAAGCTAAATAAGTTGAAAAAATATTTTTCTTTAAGTGTAAAAAACTGCAACAACTAATTGAAAAACTGTTGACCCAAACGCTATCAGCGACTGATAAGGGTTCTCTTCGCAAAACTCTGAGACTGATCTGCTACGCAACTTGAGCCTCAGTTGTTTGCGAACTTGGAAATTGAGAAGAACATGAAATATTTGGTATTTGTAGCGCTGCTGCTGATCTCTCAATCTGCGATCAATGCGATCAACAATGGGTTTGGTGAGTAGAGTAATCATATATAATTATATGATATATAATGTGATACAAATAATTTTAAAATTATTTAAACAGAACCTGAAACTGACCTCATGAAGGAAGAGTTCAGTAATCGATTGCTGGCGGTGCCCGAAAAAAGTGAAACGCAACCAATCAATGAATTAGAGAATCCAGTTTTGCTGGCACGCAAGCTGCTCAAAGAACTCAAGCTGTTTAATCTTATCGGTGAGGTAGTGCAAGCAAAGCATGTGGTTAATTCTGGTGTACATGGATTGCTTTTCGAGATGACCAATGCGTTGCAGGCGACTGAAGTGGTGAAAGCTTGGGTCTTTCCAGATGGACAACTCACCAAACAGCTGCAAGTCGCAAAGACGTTAGATGATTTCTTTGGGGCACCACCAAATGGAGTAACATTTCGCACGACTTAAGACAAGTTTTTGACGATAAGAAATCGGAAACTATGCAAATGTTTATGATTAATTCTATTTGTTTAGCTAAAGTTCGTTCCACAACACCATTAAAAGCGTTTTGCATTTTAAAAAATAATATGTCGTCTTGGAAAAAAAGCAATTGAGGCCAAACAATGAATGTTAACATCGAGCTCGTCAAACAATGTGCAGCTGAAACTTGAAGCTCATTCATAGAATATACATATGTGTAGGTAAGTATATGTATGTACATATTTGCCCACTAATGGCGAGGAGCATTCAACTAAAATGCTTACGACATAATCATATGCTTAACAATTCATATTTTCCGTGTAAGGGAGAAGAGAGAGAGAGCGAGTTGAACGGCGCATAATACATATGAGACAATCGGATTTCATGCTCATAATGTTGACGATGCTGCCGAGACACGAGATAAGGGTGAAATACGGAGAGGGGGCGATGTGGGGGCAGCGGTGGTGGTAAACGTTGTGCTGCGGATTTGTGTACCGATTTTTGTCTTACCCATACATAAAATTAAGAGCGGGCCATAACTATAAGGACGAAGGGATGAGGGGGACGAGTTTGATGCTTGTCAAACAAATTATAAGCCGCTGTCGCGCTGCCAGCCACAAAACTCAAGTTGCAAACCAAAAGCGGTTTATGAAATTGTTGTTGTTGTTGCTTACTTGCTTGCTTGTTGGTGGTGGTTGTCTCATAGTTGCTGTTGTTGTTGTTGTTGCTTTGGCTGCATGCAGTTAGTTGGCAAGTTGTTTGGCCCTGTGGGCGGCTCAGGGGGCTTAAGACTAATCCGCATATGGAAAATTATATAATATGCATGAGAATGTTAAGGAGAAGCCAGTGTGTGTACATGTTCGTGGATCGACTTTGGATGGATGTGGACTAATGCTGACAAAGCAATATTCACAGTGACACATTTTCAGGCATTTGCATAGGAACAGCAATATATACATGTAACTTTGTGTACGTAGCTTGTACATACCCTGTTCTCTTCAAACATGTGTAAAATATGTATGATATATTTTTATATTTTTTATCAGCTTGAAAACTAAGTTCGTCTACTATAAACATTAAAAATCACACAATCACAATCAAGAAAGTATGCTTACCTTGAATTAAATAGGTTTTCTTGAGAAAAAAACGTCAAAGTTAGCTATTAGTCGGTTAACATACTTAAAACAGGGTATCTTGTAGTCAGACACGCTCTACACTCAAGTACACTTTATAGGTTTTTTAATGTATCTGTGTGTTGTTGTGTGTGTGTGCACTTTACTTTTGTCGAGTGCAATTTATTTGCAACATGCACACACGAATAAATATAAACATAAATAATAAAAGCATATTAGTGCACATTTTAATTCGTTTTTATTAAAATGCGCGCAGGTACTGGATGGAGGGAGGAAGGGAGAGTGAGTGCTGTGTTTGTTTGGTTTGCGGCTGGTCCGAATGTAGGGGGGAGACGGGCGCGCTGAAGTGCGGAAGACGCACTTACATCAGTGCACAATTTTTACATTAACGTAAAATGTACCGAAAAGTGAGCAAGAGAGGAGTGGTGAGGAGAATGGGCACAACAGAGCGAGAGAAAGATGATGATGATGAGGGCAACGTTGAAAAGCAACTCTTACTGTTCTTCATACGCCCCATGTGCCATCGTGGGAAATTAAAATAAATGGCAAACACAACATACACTATAACAATAACAGCAACTACAATTGCATATGGTGCGGCAGAGGAAGTTGCGGGGTAGGGTGAGGCGGGCTGAAGTAAAAATGCAATTTTTGACTTTTTCCGGCATGTCCGAAAATGCGCAATAAAAAGGCGAACTTTTTGGCACTCACTCGACGCTCGCCCAAAAAAAGAAAGCCAAGTGAATTGCGGTCTGATGGATTTTTATTTTATTTCACTTTTTGCACATTTTTGGATTTTCAACATGGCCACATTCCACATACCTAGACAACAAAAGAATGAAGTAGTGAAAAAAAGTAAATGTGTAAAGTGCCTCTTGTGTATTCGGTTGCCAGTTGAGCGGTTTATAGTTTTTCCAAAGGATATAATACCCTGCAAGTATTTAGATTTGGCGATTAAGAGGTATAATAGTGAAGAAGGATATTTGGAATTTATAAATGTAAAAGCTAAAAAATCTTTGTGAAGTTTTGTTAAGATATTATGTATTCTCGGAGTTATCAGTTTATGAATTTACTGATTACCAAATTCATTAGTTTTCGTAGGCTTTCGGGCTGTTACTCAAATGTAACACTTCTGCATTCGATCATCCTTTACTCACCCAAATGTTGCCTTATTTATTTTCCATGGATTTAGTTGTGCTGCAAAACTTTTAGCTTGATGTTTTGTTTGTCTTAACAAGCCACAAAACGCAGTAGACCCAAAAATGATGTCAGACTGTTCTCGCGAGAGTTAGAGTGTAAGCAAGAGATAGATATACAGTGAAGAGGTCGACTATTGATCGCATAACGCAATTAGCACAACAGCAGCAGAAACTCGCTTTGCGACTGTATATTGAATTGCCAAAGGTGCAAGAAGCAAGAGGAAGCGAAGGCAAACAACATTTTGCTTGCCAAGTGTGGCATGAAATAAGTGCGCGATATATTCATAAATTATGCGCCTTTCATTGCCAATTAGAAAATCCTGATTGCCTGCTTGCCACACACATACACACACACAGACTGGCACACACACAAGTATATAAAAGCCAGAGTTCGCTTGCAGTCGCCACACAGCAGCCACAAGGCAACCCCAAATGAAGCCAATTAGTTGACGTAATGCTAACGACGATGGCGAGCAAGTCGCAGGAAGAGAGACACAGAGTGAGGTAGGCAGCGAGGTGGGGTGTGAGGTCGGGTGAAACGACAGTTTTTGAACTGCCTGCAAAATGAAACATTTGAAGCGTTTGCCGCCCAGCTGCTGCTACCTGATGTCTCCCTGCTCTCCGGCAAGGAGGTCTCGCTGGCTTCGAGTGGCTAATTAATACGCCCCGTTGCACCAAAGAGTGACACAACTAGTCCAGCCTCCAACTCCCCCCATCAGCATCAGCAGCAGCAGCCTGTAATGAGCGTTCAGAGTTAATTGGCGTGTAAGAAAAAGGTAAAAGGCATTTGCTGTTAGTCAAGCACCAAAAAAACAAAAGCAAAATAAAAAGAGCTGCAAAATTTAAGCAAAAATCTTCTACTACTTCGCTAGCTGTGCAACAAAGCACATTAATTAGAAGTAATTGCCGCTGACTAATGAGCTTTGTTTTACTTTTTTAAGGCTCTCCCCTTTATATTGTAAGTGAATTTTTCGTTCAGACTTACGATCTAATTTATAACCCGTCAATAGTTGGCTAACAGCACATCTAGTGTCAAGCGTTTTTCCTTCTCCACTTTGTTTTTGGGCAATCAACTCATATTTCATGGCATGTTCGACTGCCATTAGGTACGCAAATGGCGGGTGGGCGTAAGGCGGGTTGGGGCTTGAAATTGAAACGCGAAAAACAATCAAAACTTTTATGTTAACCTGGCATGAGGCAAATCAAATCACAAACACGTAACGCAACACACAAAAAGAATATATTGAACGGCAAAACTTGGGCCGCACACACTTGTAAACATTTTGAGGGTGAAAGGGGGCGGAAATTCTCAGATCGTGAAAAACTGTGCAAGTGAGAGAGAGAGAGAGAAATTCTAAGTGTGAGAGAGAGAGAGAAATTCTAAGTGAGAGAGAGAGAGAAAAATTCTAAGTGAGAGAGAGAGAGAAATTTTAGGTGAGAGAGAGAGAGAGATAAGTTCTAAGTAGAGAGAGAGAGAGAGAGAGATGAGAGAGAGAGAGAGAGAAATTCTAAGTGAGAGAGAGAGAAATTTTAGGTGAGAGAGAGAGAGAGATAAGTTCTAAGTTAGAGAGAGAGAGAGAGAAATTCTAAGTGAGAGAGAGAGAGAGAAATTCTAAGTGAGAGAAAGAGAGAGAAATTTTGAGGGATAGAGACTCTCTATTAGAGAGCAAGATGGATTCTGAGCGAGAGAGATTATAAAACAGAGAGAGAGTGAGAGAGACACATTCTGAGAAAAAAAGTTTTGAGTGAGTGAGATCACACACTTACACTAACACCAACACTGGCGAGACTGGGACAAATAGCCAAGGGCAGGCTTTAGGTACCTTCCGTCAAGCTAAAACCAGTTGGGAATTATAAGAGGCTTCATGTGAAAATATTTTCCACGTCATATGGACATTTAATAAAATTCCTATTTTTAGGCCATTTTAATAACATATTTGTAACTTTTGGATATCTAAAGCAAAATTTTCAAAACTTTCAAATATTTTAAAAAATATTGAAAGCAATTTCACACACATACACACATAGCGCAAAGCAATCGCTGCAACCCGCGTCCCCTCCGCCCTATATTCTAAAACAAGTTTTAAGGCTTTACTCCATGAAACATATAACCACCCGCTACAACAAAAATACGCCCAACGACTCTGGCCCTCTGGTTTTTTGTTTTTGTGTGATTTCAATCAATGGAACCATAACAACAACAAGTTTGTATATTTTATTGGAGTCAGGAAGTTTCAGAGACATCCTTTGAAACTGTTTTAAGAAAAAAGAAATATAGAATAGAAATACTTTTAAGGTTAATATTTTTAAATCTAAAAATCACACATAAATGGTATGTTTTAAGTGTCAATTAACAATCATTAAAATAGGCCTAAGATACCCTTTCTGGCTCCGTTTATTACAACAGGGTAAAACATCGATAACAGCTACATTGCAACAATTTCAAGCGGCGCCGCCTCAAATGACGCGCGAAATGAAATGAAAATTTCTTGCAACACTCATCAAACCAGCCCCTCACTCCCCCAATTCAAACGAAACCAACCGCCCACAATTCAAAAACACCGCATCTAGATCGAGTAAAGTGTAACACTTGAATGTTGTTTGTGTTTCTGATTGTATTTTGTTGCTTGCCATGGATTTGCCATATTGAACTCTGACACGCAACACGCAAACGATATGGATATGAAATGTTGATGGGTACCAGCAGCGGCTGGAGGGGAGGAAGGAGTGTGGTAGAAAGGAAATGAATCCAAGGATATCAATGTCGAAATAATGAAATATGTCAACTTTGATGATGTGTCATATATCGAGCGATTGAAATGCTACCCAAAAATGCCAAAAATCCCAAACTTGCCAACGATTTTTGCCTATTTTGATTCATGAAAACATTTCGATAATGTGACTGCCAAACACTTGTGTAATGTACTACGGCAAAAGAGGGGGCTGGTAAAATTATGCAATGAGTGCTGCCAGTTTGGGGGGAAAAAAGTAAAAGGCAACTGTAATTGAGTTGCTCTTGGCAACAAAGCGGCTTAAATGCTTTATTAAATGGACCCTCCACAATGAATATACTTATGTATTGAAACAGTGGAGTGGCGCTGCATATGCCAAGAATATGCCAAATGTCAAAAGCAGCTTACAGCTGAAAAAGCCAGCAGCAGCATCACAAAGTTCATCATAATATTTTTCACTAATGAGAACAAGAGAAAAAAAGAAGCTGCGCTTACAAATTGGCTCTCGAGCTGAATGGAAAAAAAAAGATATTTGAAGTATCGAAGCAGCAGCTTAACGGAATGTTGCAGGATGGGGAAGCCAGAGAATGGACGGAGAAAATATTTATTTAATATATATATAAATATATGAGCTTATGTTCATAAATTCCACTAATGATATTCTTCTTTCCAAGCAAGAATTTTCTTGATTTTCTGAGAAAGAAGCAAACAATGAATTAAGCTTGAATTATAAAATGTTATTAAAGAATTTTACAGCAATTGTCTTGAGGAATATGCGAAAATTATCTCAAATAATTCACTTTGCCAATGCTGCGTTTTAGAAATACTTTCTAATGCTTCTAGCTTTCAAAACTTGTTTAAAACGTAAGTCAGACCTGCAAAAGGATTTATGCTTTTGAATGCTTGCCACATACATTTCCATTATATTGGAATTAACATTTTATTGCTGTTTTCTTTTCTTTTCTTCTTGTTTTTTTTTTTTGGTTCATGTCAGCGAAGCGGCAAAAAACTCTAAAATGGCCGCAATTTAATTTTAATTTTCGACATTTTCGCTGGCCGCACTCAAATGCCAGCTAAAAAAGCAGCAACAGCAGCAGCAGCATCCCACAATGACCTTCGGGCCTTTCGGTAGGGGAGAGGGAACGGGGGCAAAAGTAATGAGTCAGGGAGGTCAACTTGTTTTGGTCATTTATTTCTGGCCGCAGAGAGGCTTTGTTTGTGCGCCAACTGCTTTTGACGTGGTCGTAATTACAATTTTCGTAACGTTTTTGAGCGGGCCCCGTCAACTTGACGTTAGTAGAAAGCTGGCCCGCAGGCTCCGATGAGAAGGACCCTTCAAAAATGTATGCAAGAAATAAGCCAAAAAATTGTTTTGTTTCTGTTGGCCCCGCCCATCATCGAAACTGATGTTCGTTGGCCGGAAGGCGTCAACTGCTTAAAGAGTGGCAGAGTGGTCAGAAGAAGCAGCGGGGATGGGTGGTGGGGGGGTGGTGGACAATGCAGCTGCCCCATTGCGAAATAGACTGCTATACATAAATAGCGGTTATCGCGTATGGTCTTAGCCATAAGCCATAAGCCATAACCCACTTTCACAACGTATCGAGTTGCCTTCCGTGCAGCACATACAAATGCCGAGCATTTATTTTAATCCTCAAGGACACGGAGAAAAATAGTGGGTTGAAGCCAAAGATTTTCATAACATGTTGCTTTTAGTTAATAAAATATTCAAAAAAAAAAAAAAAAATTAAAAAAATCTTTCTCCATTTAATTTAAGCCTACACCATTTAGCCATATATTTTCTTACAGTGTAGTGCATGGACGGACGCGGAGTGCTAGACTGAGCTGTAGTATGGGGCGTATTAGTAATCGGCATTGGCATTCATACGAGCTGCTCTTCCGCTTCTACACCCCTCCCCACTCTCCTCCATTCGCCATTCCCTTATGCGCCTTTTGCTTTAGCCAGCAGCGCTTGGGGCGTCTAGGGCCAACAAAGTTGCGGATTCATAACTCTTTCATTTGGCCATATCTGCACAATTTTATTTTTTTCTTTTCTATTTCTATGTATGTGGCCTGCCCCGGATCCTCTTTGGTGTCGTAAAAAGCGCGCTGAGATTGGCATTTGGCTGGCTTTCGTTGCCAATATTCTGGCTTTCATTTTGTGTCCTGCACCTTGTTTGGCTCCGCCCACAGTTGCTGCTGTGCTGCTGGAGCTGGTGCTGGTGCTGGTGCTGGTCTTGGCTTTGCCAAGGCATTCATCAAATTCAAGTCATGTTATCGCAGAAAATGAAACAAATTTTTGCAATTTGATTGCTTTTCGTGTTGATGCCAGCATGGGGAGCAAGAAAGCGAGGAAGAGGACGATGTGGAAGCGTGCTCCCAATAACTTGCCAATGTACTTATTCTCTCTATTTCCTCATCTCTCTACACTCTCTAGATGAAGCACGACTCTGAATCTCATATTTAATATGCATGCCTACGGTATAAAAAGGATCCGGCATCCTCTTTGTCGTCCTTTCGCGAATTTAGCGCAGCAAGTTATGAACTTTTGTGTGTGTGTGTGTGTGTATGCGAAATTTTTCATATTTTTTACGTGCCTAAAAATCAAATGTGCTGATGTAAGGTGTGCCACACACACATACACACGCCAGCAACCACTGACTGTGGCAACAGTTGTAAACACGTGTTACCTCATTATTCCTCCGGATGTGTCTCACTTCAGCCAAGATATACCTGCTGCTTGATGCCTGGCCATATATTTGCTTGCCTTTTCGTTTTATTCTTGCACTTGCTAAAGGGGTATTTGAGATTTATGAAGTGATTTTAAGACAGTTGAGAAAGGGTGCTTGGTAAATTATATAAAAAGTTAATAAAATAATAAGAAATATGTCTTGTTAATTACGATTTTGTTATATAAATAGGGTATCAAAACTTTTTTACCTTTAGAAACATACTTGTTATTTCTTATTTTCAGATTTTTAAGGCCACATTGCCCTGATTTACATACATACAAACGCGCTCATGCAAACATACATACGTGATAGGAGGGAAAAATAAAAAAAGAAGGCCAACGGCAGCAGCCGCCTATCATTGCATCGAATGAGAGAGACTGTTGCCCATCTGAAGCTGAAGTTGCTTTTGTTGTTTATTTCAAAAGTTAATTTTGTGCTTTATCATAGCAACAGCAACAGCAACAACAGCAGCAACAGCAGCAGCAAGAAAAACAATAACAACAGCCAAGGACTACTCGGAGGCAGGCAGAAGCGTATGGGAAATGAAAGTTTTCAGCGGAAACAGGATGCTGTACACGTTGCGCCCAGTCAGCAGCAGCAGCCAACAAACTTTTGCTGCGGCGTGTGAATAAAGTGAAACAAATGAAAAACCATACCAGTCACACCTACCTCTCATACCCGTCTCCCTCCCCCCCTCTCTCTCCAACTCTCTTCCATGCCTTGCACTTTTTTTCTTTGGCAACAATTGCATTTGCGGCAAACAATATTTTTGTTATCTTTTGCAATACACGCGGCGAACGAAGGCGGGTGTTAAAAAGTGGGCGTGGCCTGGTGTATACTTTACAGCGCCGTTTCCGTGGCATTTATATACATATACCATTTTTTTTGTTGTTGTTGTTGTTGGTGGCGCAACCAAGTGTTCAATGCACAACTTTTAGCGCTATTGTTAAAAGAATTAAAAGCATGAGACAACAGAAATGAAACAAAAGCCAGATATGATAACAGCACCGTTAACGGGGGGATGGAGAGGGCGACAGAGAGGTAGCTGGCGGTTGTCAAGCAGGAAACGGAAGAGCTGCCACACACACCCATACACACACACACACATACTGTGATTCTAGTTAGTCAACATGCGAAAAGAGAGAAATGTGCCGTGACGCAGCAAATGTAATGGAAAAATTCTTCTTGCCAAGAATTGTGCCTGCAAATACCACCTACGCATAACACCACCCAACACTACCCAAGACCACCCCTAAAACAATTACAGCGTGTCAATGTGTGTGTGTGTGAGTTGCTGTCGAAGGAAATGGTGAAAAAATATGTGGCACAACTGTCACAACCTACTTATTTGTATATATGTATATAAATTTTTTCCGTTATATATAAGTTTCTATATGCATTCTGTATGTTTATTTTCCATGACCACGGCGATGATTTTCATATAGTCAGTGAGATGCGACTGTGACTGCGATTCTTTGGCAGTCAGTGCCAAGTGCGTTATTTCCGCAATGCATATAATTTTTATCTGAAATACCCTACAGGCATTTTGTTGTTCAAAAGAAAGCTTAGTAACCAGAGGATGCCAAATGAATCGTACAACAAAGGTTAAGGAGCTTAAGAAATAAAAATGAAGTTAAAATTTAAATAACAAGCAAAGAGTGAATTCCTTATAAAAGGAGTAAAAATAGAAGAATTCAAATACTTTCCGAGTAAAATTCTTGGAAACTAATAGTTTTCAATTGTATCATAAGGAAAAGTTAGGGTATCTTCCCATCGATCACACGCACACACACACTCAACTAATGCCATTCTACATGTTTTTCTACTTCGTTTCGTTAGGCTGCTCTCTCAGTCCTGTCTCTATAGCTACTGCGGGAGACGCCGCAATGCCTAACAAGCAACGTTTATTGCCATAAAAGTTTACGACAAAAACTCATTTCCGTCACCAAGGCAATAAACGTACATTTGCAACGCAACAAAAGAAAGAGACGACACCATAAATAGTAGAGAAAAAGAAGAAGAATAAATAGAGTGAGAAGAATTCTAGATCGATGCTATAGATCTGTGGTAAGGAAAAAACTTTTACCAAGAAACATGTCGTTGGGAGTCACATCCGGAACGGAAATCCAGCACTTAGCCAAAACGGAAGTAGCCATTTGTTGTATAGCGATTTGCTATGCAAATTGAGTGCGTGTGTGTGCGTGAGTGTGTTGGAGAAAAAATAACGCAAGACTAATAATAAGAATAATTTTTGTTGACACCGACTAAAGCCAAAAAAAAGGTGGCTGAAAAATGAGTGGAAAGCAATTTAATTATGTAGATGGTGTTTTCTGTATTTTTTTGTAGCCTGGCTAAAATTACCTCAGCGGCAGCGGCAGAAACAGGATCAGGCGAAGCATCAGCAGCCATTGCTCATTAGTGTCAATCTATTTAGCATAAATTTCAATTAAAGCAATATCCTACAGCAGGCAGGCAGGAAAAAGAAGACTGCCATGTTGTTAGCCATGGCCAGGATGACACGACCGGGCGCGTTGTTAAACCGACTTAGCGCACTTTCTTAGAATAATAGAGCGGAAGCAAAAACGCTGAAGACGTCGAAGCAGATGAGAAAAAAATTACTCAAGCAACGACTGGCTGGCAAAAATTATGGTAGGTGGTGAGGCAGTGAGGGTGGGGGGGAGGGTTGCTGCTGTCGTCGTTATACTCATATTTCAGGCCATCTCAACGTTGCTAAACTCATTAAAATGCAAAATGAGTGGAAAAAAATATATATATTGAAGAGCCGTTTCCCCTTCTTCTACCTGGGAAGAAGAACCAGAAGCTGGTTGCGCTTTAGCATTTCTTAGGGTATTTATAGATAAGTGTTTGTGTTGAGGCTTAAGTATATTGGAAAAAATATAATACTCCAAAGCTCTGACCGTTATGTACTGTGGGATATATATGTGGTCATAAGGATTTTGATAACAGCCGAATTTTAACATTAACATTTTTCTTGTTTTTCTCTACCTTAAAAACTAATCCTACAATTACTTCGCTTAAATTCTCACTTGAACTTTAATTTTCTAACACAGTTACCTTCTCCACAGTGACTAAAACACAGGAATAAGCGAACGAAAGGGGGGAGCGGGGGTACCTTCGAAGAGCTCAGCTTAATCCCTGTACTCCAGTTGAGACACTGGGCATGTTTTTGGCCTGGCTAGAGAATAAAAATAAGCATAAGCTTTTCGACCACGCTAGCGTTATGAGCAAACTGCAATATTTCCGCACAGCTTATGTGGCAGACACACACACACACACACATATGCGGTAAATCCCAGCAGCAAACCAACAGCAGCAGCAACAACAACAGCTCGCAATGCTTAGCTACTGACATTTGTATGTGTCTGTATCCCTGCCAGGCCAGGACGCTAGTTCCTGTCTGAGCCAAGGTGGAGAGGGGGGGGGGAGTGTTGCCGTGGCAAGGCGGAAGGAAACAGTTAATACTTCTGTCTGTTATGCGCTTACTTCCTGTCTCCATTAAAAGTCATTCTTTTGGATAATCCTTTTGGCAACATTATGGCAAGTATTAAAAACTTTTTTTTGCACCAACTATTCGCTAGACCAGTCAGACCCCAAACTCCACCTAGAGCTCCCTCCCATGCTTGTACCGCCCTTTACCTTATGGTTTTTGCTCTTATTACCTAGCATGAAAAACTTTTTCTTCTCAGTGTTTACTGTGTTTTTTTTTTTTTTTTTGTATATTTTGCAGATTCTTCTGCATTTGCTGCGCTGGATTTGGACTTGGATTTGGATTTGTTGGCCAGGCTAACAGTCTTTTCTGTCTGTCTGCCACTTTATTTCATACATATGTCTCTGTTCTTGTTTTTGTTGCTGTTTCTTGTGGTAGTTTGACTGCGGCTGGCAATGCATGATAACCATAAATATTGTGTGTAATAGAAAATGTTGTGTAAGTGCTTTGCCCTCCTTTATTTTTTTTATTTCTTCTTTTTTACGCGTTTTGTTGTTGATGTTGTTGGTTGTTGTTTTGGCTTACCTCTTGATTCAACTCTATTTGCTTGTCCAATTTTCAAGTTTTGTGTTTTGTTATCGCAAATCATGGAAAACAACGCAGCAAAAGATAAGCTTCATTGTTAGATTGAAGGAAAGTTCTCAAAAGCACACAAGGATACTGGGATACTGTAAAGAGAGAGCCATTTTTTGACTCCACTACAACTTCTTTATTTTCGTAAACAACTCGATTATATCACTTAAAATATCCTCTTTCTTTCCTGTCACTCATTTCGTCACCAAATTATCCCAGAAAATAACCCTCTTTTGCATTAAAAGAACAACGATTAGCTCCCCAGGGAGTTCGCTCCAAAAAGAAAAGAAAAGGGACCAGCGACGATGTCAATAGCAACACTATTATCCTTAAGGATACGCTCCTCAATCACACGCAGGCATTTAATAAACAAACCGAGTAAAAATGTCACAGGAAGCGAAACGCAAATTGTATTTCCATTGGGGGTGTGGCAGTAGGTTAGGGTGGGGTGTGGCTTGTGGGCCATTGATTTCTATTGAAAAGTGATGAGGTGTCAATTTTTTATAGACTAAAACCCAATAAGAGGTGAGAAAGAGGTGGAGTAGGTGTGGCTGACAAGCGTTGGCAGCGATATAAATTTGCATAGGAAACACATTCACTAAAAACACACGCACATTAACATATTTTAATGGTCTGTGCGTGTGCATGTGTGTGTGAGAGTGTGTGTGCATGGCGTTGAAAAACAAGTTACAATATGGCCGCTGGTGTCATTTTAGCCTTTGCTCCTGTTTGCCTTCAGCATTTTATTGATGCCAA
Organism: Scaptomyza pallida; assembly: GCA_018152965.1. NCBI lineage: Eukaryota > Metazoa > Arthropoda > Insecta > Diptera > Drosophilidae > Scaptomyza > Scaptomyza pallida. Next base: position 47,062 of record JAECXP010000130.1, read on the forward strand.
ACACGTTTTGCCGCTAAACTCAACCTTTTTCTCTTTTTTTTCTCTCCTGTTTTTTCTTTTTTTTCGGGACACACTGCACAACCGAAATTTGAATAATTTGTCGACAAAGGCCAACAGGTAGCAGGCAAAATGGTGTGAACGGTGAAAAACGGCAGAAAAAACGATAGGATAATGCAAAAAGGCCGTTTATATTCATTTCAATAGACCAGAATAAGCCAACTTAGGTGTGGAAGCAAAGTCACAGCCATATGGCCGATGGCAAAACAGCAGCTGAATGTGTGTTGGGTGATTAAGATAAATGCTTTGAGTGATGAAGTGATGAGGAGTGTATCGTATTTACCAATATTTACTTTATATTGAAGAAAATCAAAGAATTGTTGAGTTCAAAAATAAAATTCCTACGATTTAAACTTGCATTGGGTTAAAACTTTGTCAAAACTCAACCGATTTTCAAATGGAATACCTTAAAAGTCATGGTTTGGCATCAATCACAGTTAAAAAGATTTTTTTGACTCGAAATTTATGAAAATATTTACCCAAAAAAAATAAACTTTTCAGAAACATCTGATCGACATAAACATCCGTTGAAAAAGCTTTTTCCAAAAACAGCTGTTCTGAAATTCCAATAAACCGCAATGATCTCGAAACATTTTCCATCGATAGCCAAATAAAGCTTTTTTTAGTTTTCCGTGCTCGCTTGAACAAGACAAAACATACGTAACATATACGGCTACAAAATATTTGTGTGTGCAACACACTGAAAATTCCAGTCTGTTCGGCAAGACGAAAAAAAAATAAAAAATGTGGCATGAAATTGTTTTGCTCTGCTGCATGTGGAGTGCATTTTTGGTGCAAAACAGCCTGCAGCAACAAATCAGCATTGGTAAGCCAAACTATATACTAAATAAACATAGATATAGAATTATGTATATAAAATACTTTCCTCCACTCAGGCGCATTTTTCTATGACAATGAACTGGAATTGGAAAAGGAATTCATGGCGGTTTTAAATTCCATTAATGGACCCGAAATGGAACAAACTTTTCATATAAATCCATTGATAAAGCGTTTAAAGCCGGAAGATGGCAGCGTTATTCTTCAAGAACATGGTGAGACAATATTAAGTTTAAAAACTCATAAGAAAGACAAATTTTCAAAAAAAAACTTTTTCGTTTTTAGCTTGCGATCTGATAGATAATGGTGTCGCGGCTATTTTTGGACCAAGTTCACAAGCGGCTAGCGGTAAGTAATTAAGGGGCAAGGGGACGTTCATAGACTAGTTGTCTGGTTTTCCCGATGTGGGGAATTTGTGTAGAACAAGCTAAGCAAAATAGAAAAGCAAAAAAGAACATAAAAAAGCTTTTCAAAAGCGAATGGCAAGACCAAAAGCAGCAGACGAGTATATTGTTTGTAAACAGAGAGAGAAAAACAGAGAACGGAAGAGAATAAGAACCTGAGTAAATAGAGAATATTTGTAAGAAAACTTAGGTTTCTATTTGGGCAGCTGGTGAAATGTTTTTAATATATTATTTGAATCATGAATTTAACTATTTATTTTGTTATATTTCGCGTAGACATCGTGTCATTAGTGTGTAACAATACTGGAATACCGCACATTGAGTTTGATTTGGCCGATGAGGAGCATATGGAGGAAAAACCTAACCACCAAATGACTTTGAATCTTTACCCTTCGCAGCTGATACTCTCCAAAGCCTATGCGGATATAGTACACAATTTTGGATGGCGTAAATTTACAATTGTCTACAATGCAGATGATCGTAAGGCACTTAAAACACTTACAGAAAAGTTCATTAGAGTGTTTTTCCCTTCTAGCTAAGGCGAATGCTCGTTTGCAGGATCTCTTGCAGTTGAGAGAGGTCCACAATGATGTGGTGCGTGTGCGGAAATATCAAAAGGACGATGACTATCGTGTCATGTGGAAGAGCATCAAAGGTGAACGTCGCGTGGTATTAGATTGTGCTCCCGATATGCTTGTAGAGTTGCTTAATTCCTCATCGGAGTTTGGTTTAACAGGGCAATTTAATGTGAGTAACGAAATAAAATGAAACACAAATTGGTTAATCACTATCATTCAACTTATAGCACATATTCCTCACCAATTTGGAAACCTACAACGATCATTTGGAGGAATTAACCGCTGACAATGAAACATTTGCTGTCAATATAACAGCTGCTCGTATGCTGCTCAGACCAGAACCTCCTGCTGTAAGTTCTCCAGACTATAAACAACTTGTTCCCTTACTAATGAAAGCTTTAACCTTTAAGCACCTTCCTCTATATGGCTATGTGACGCAAAGGGATAATATTGTGTATGAGAATAATGAGCCAACACGCACTTTAATCCATGATTTGCTGCATGATGGACTGCAGCTGTTTGCGCAAGCCTGGCGTAATGCCAGCTACTTCTATCCGGATCGCATGACGGTGCCCCGGATGAATTGTGATTTTGCCGCCTCCGGTGGTCGCACCTGGCAAATGGGTCGCTATTTGACGCGCCTTATGAAGGGGGTAAGCGTGAGTCGACTAAGCGTCGGAGTTGAGACACCCGCACTAATCCTAGCCGCATCCGTTTGCAGACATCCGGCGTGAATAGCACGAACTTTCGCACCAGCAATTTACAGTTTGACGAGGATGGACAGCGAATTAATTTCAATATTGAGATTTATGACCCCACAGACAACATTGGCATTGCCGTCTGGGATACGCGGGGTCAAATAACCCAACTGGACGTTGACATGAAGGTGCAGAAGAAGATTGTGTATCGTGTGGCAACACGGATTGGTCCACCATATTGTATGCGCAATGAGACTGCAATGGAATTGAATATGACCGGGAATGCCATCTATAAAGGATATGCGGTGGATCTAATTGATGCCATTGCTCAGGAAGTAGGATTCGAATACATATTTATTCCTGTGGCAGATCAACAGTACGGCAACCAGGATAAGGATACAAAGCAATGGAATGGCATCATTGGTGAAATCATAAATAATGTGAGTAGAGGTTTGGAGTATTCCTCAAATCCCGTCTTTTATTATATTTTATTGTAACTATAGGATGCCCACATGGGCATTTGTGATTTGACAATCACTCAAGCACGTCGAACAGCTGTTGATTTTACGGTGCCTTTCATGCAATTGGGTGTTAGCATTCTTGCCTACAAGAGTCCACACAAGGAGAAGGAGCTGCATGCGTATTTGGAGCCCTTTGGCGGTGAAGTCTGGATTTGGATTCTGATTTCAGTGTTTGCCATGTCTTTTCTGAAAGTTATCATAGCAAGGTAAGCTTGAAGGAATTTTTTAGAACCTTCTTAGAGCCTTATCATCTTTCTTTAAGAATTGCTCGAGCTGAATGGGAGAATCCGCATCCTTGCAATCGTGATCCTGATGCTCTGGAGAATCAGTGGCATTTGCATAATACTTTTTGGCTAACGGTTGCCTCCATTATGACAGCTGGCTGTGATATATTGCCTAGGAGTCCGCAAGTGCGTTTTTTTGAGGCTACCTGGTGGATCTTTGCCATCATTATAGCCAATTCATATACGGCCAATTTGGCAGCCTTTTTAACCAGTTCCAAGATGGAGGGCAGCATTGGTAATCTCAAGGACTTGAGTGGACAAAAGGAAGTGAAGTTTGGCACCATTTACGGGGGCAGTACCTATAATCTTTTGTCCGAATCAAATGAGACGGTTTATCGTTTGGCTTTTAACCTAATGAACCAGGATGATCCTTCCGCCTATACCAAGGACAATGCCGAGGGTGTTGAGAGAGTTCTCACTAGCTTTGGTGACTATATGTTTCTTATGGAAACAACGACCCTGGAATATAATCGAGAGCAGCATTGCGATCTGAGATCGGTTGGTGAGAAGTTTGGGGAGAAGCATTATGCTATCGCGGTGCCCTTTGGCGCGGAGTACCGTTCCAATTTGAGTGTCGCCATCTTGAGGCTGAGTGAACGAGGTGAACTTTATAATTTGAAGCAAAAGTGGTGGAAGAATCCCAATGCCAGTTGCTTTGAGGAACCTGATCCGGATGCCACACCCGACATGACCTTTGAGGAGCTGAGAGGCATCTTCTATACCCTCTATGTGGGTATACTGATTGCGTTCTTGATCGGGATTACGGAGTTCTTGGTCTATGTGCAACAGGTGGCGCTTGAGGAGCGGGTTTGTTTTTTTCTCTATTTGTGTTCTTTACCCTGTCTGATTCAACCTTCCCTACTTCCAGCTTACTTTCAAGGAGGCTCTGTCCAAGGAAATCCGCTTTGTGCTCTGCGTGTGGAACAACAAGAAGCCGATTGTGACAAGTACACCTGCCTCAAGTTTGGGTGCAACGCCACGGCACTCGATGGAAAAGTCCATGGAAAGGACACCCAAGTCGGCGCGTCGCATTGTCATTGGTCGTTCCTCGGAGGAGATGAGAGAAATGCCGCCACCCAGTCGCGGTGGCAGCAGCAGCGTCGAAAAGGATAAGGCACCCCAAAACGAAGCACGCGTCTGACATTTTTCCATTTATGTGTTAACTGTAATTTTCCCTCCACTCTTCTTGTTATTTTTTTTTTTAATCTTTCTTCCAGTTGCAGTAATAATAATAAACAAAATTGAAAGCCCATCGGTTTTGGGGTGGGCCGCGTAATCAATTTGTAGCCTCTTTAAGCTTGAAATTACTTCGAAGGATGCCGCAGGGCGCGATATCCGAAGCGAGTCCTTGTGTGTGCATGCCGCATAGCGTTGCTCGCGACTCTCGAACTTGCCACACGGTTCACTGGGCAGCTTGCAACCCCGTTAACGTGTGACCCCCGCAAGCCCCCCTCTCTTTACGCTTCTTTCACTTTGTGTCATTTTCGTTTGTTTGCTGGTCTTTTGCCCGCTTTGCCAACGTTGGGAGCCAGTCACCAAAGCTGCCTCAGCTTGTCAATTGCGTTATTGGAGCTTATTGACATTTTATATCCCCAGCAACTGACGAACGTCGTCTTTTCATAGCTCCCATCCCGACATTGTCGCTCCCTTCGTTTGGCCAGTGACTTTTACTGTAAAACATTGATGGAGAAGGAATTTGTGGTTGACAAGGAAATACCCTGGAGAGGAAGATAATGATTTTCTTTAACTTAGCTTCAAGCAGCTTGGATTTTGTTATTTGATCTGAACAAGAAGGGCCAGAAAACAGTACAAAGTAGGATTCTCTGAAACTTATCCTTTTCTCCACCTATTTTACAGGGTATAATTATTAAAGCAGCTTCGGGCGCCGTCAAGCAGATGAAACTGCATCTGCAAAATGATGAAAGTTAAGGTAAAAGTTCGGGGAGAAAGCGAAGGCAGAGGAAAGCGCCGATTGAGTGGAAAAATACTCCCTGCTGTTGTTGTCGCCTTTGGCCTTTGTTGGTTTTCTGCTGTAAAATGAACAGCTAGCTTTTTGCCACGCGCCCGTCGTCATTGACAGCACAACCAACAAGTCGAAGGACATTCGCTGGACAACAGCAGCAGGAGCAGCAACAACAGCAACAAAGTGAATTTCTGTCCGTTATATCGCATTGCATTCTGTTACAAGTGTCATTCGCAGTTTGCCGTGCAATTTTTAATTATTTTGTTGTGAAGTGACTTTTGGCATCAACGTACGTCATTCGAGTAGCAATAACACCCCAAACAACCACCCTACGCTCACTAACAGCTTGGCTGCTACTTAACAGCGCACTGTTAAAAGTCTCCACACGAACTCAACACACTTGTTGCCGTTGCTTACGCTGCGCACAAGCCAAGCTGTTAAACTCACCACCGCTGGTCAATGGCTGAAAGGCGAGCGACAAAGCGACAATATCCACACAATCCACAAAATGCAACCCCAATGGCAAACACACTCACAAGAGGGGTGGTCTTATACGCCGCGGGTTGGAAGGCGCGCTTGGCTGTGTGTTTATGTGTATGTGTTGGTAGAATGTCATTTGTTAATGCCACGCACGTAAGCAATTTCCGCACGAAAGCGCATTCTTTGAGCCTTTAATGTAGTTTTTGATGTTAACAAATTTTTGAACATTTGTTGTTGCCGCTAGAGAGAGAAAGAGAGAGAGTCAGTCGGCGTCGGCGACAGAGAATGTTAAGTTCTTTTTGCTGTTTGATATTTTCGTTTGGGCATCAACTTGAATTGAGTGTGAGTGATTAGTGAGAGAGCGCATAATAAACAGATTAATAAGTGGGCTTGAGTATTGCAGTAAACAGCTTTTAAAATGTAGCAACTTGATGGACTGTAAAGCTGTTAAAGAGTAGGAGGTGAAAATGGCTAAGACAGAGAGGCACACACACACACACGTTTAGTGCCTCCTTGCAACACTTGAAAGGCAATAAGTAAAAGTAGGCAAGTAGGCAAGCAATTAGCTAACATAAATCGTCGACTCACGTGGCTGGAAAACAACTGGGTAGGATTTTTAATTAACTGCAAAGTGCAGCAGCAGCCAGCTGAAGTCAGCAAGCAAAAGTGATATTGTACCGTTATATATATGGTGTATAATATATGGTGTTCAGTGATTTTGCAATTTATAGCACGTGCCACAGCCACAAATTGCTTGTGCGGCTTGAGGCAGACCCTTTGCCAATCAAATATAAAACTATTTCTTCGTCTTATTTGTGAAGATTACCAATAAGCTTATATATGGAAAATGCTTTGTCGAAGCCGTGTTTAAGCTCTTAAATTTAAACATTTTCAAGCCCTTCAACTACAACAGTATTAAAACACATGCATTTATGGAAACATGCCAAAAACTTGAATGAAAATACGCTTGATGGCTTCCTCTTCGACTTCTTTCAGTGCACATTTGCCCCTCCCTCCACCACTCTCCCCCAAAAAAAGTGAGCTAAAATGCAAAACTCAAGTAAATTGTGCATGAAATCTGAACTGAAAGCCGTAAGCCTTAAGCCCAGTTAACAAGTTGTGTGTTAATTACTCAGTTGCCACATAAAGCGGCAAATTTTTCGGCTACAAAACCTAAACCGCATTTCGGTACAGCAACAACAAATAATGGGAATTATGAGCATAGGCACGACAAATGGCAAACAGCACTACAAATGCTGTATGGCCAACAACGACAACAACAACAACTACTGTTGCCCGGCTCTGCATTTAGCCAGTTGGCAGTTACAAACAAGCCTTCTTGTCACGAGAACTAAACTAAGGCGATTTCCAAGTTTGCCTTTGTTTGTTTGCAAATGCCCCCCGAAAATACCCCTTCGAAATTGCGACAAAAAGGGTATAATTAAGTTGTTCATGTGTGTGCTGGAGAGGTTGGGGGAACGTCTCTAATTGAAAAGCTACATACTTTGATAAGAATTTGAACAATTTTTGAGAAAAATGCATATATGTATGCTACAAATTATAAGGGAAGAGTTTTTCCTAACAATAAATTACTAGTAGAAGCTGGAAAATCTATACAAAATTATTTAAAAAATGTTTAATAATTGGCAGACAGCTTTATGTTAACTATTTTGATAGGTTTCTATGCTCAAAGACAGAGTATCCCTAAGTCACATATGTTAACTAGAAACATTCCAGCTATTTGATATTGTTTGTTTGATTTCCTTTGGTTGCCAAAATGGAGTTAGTTCCTACTGCTGCTGGTGTTGCCATTGCATTTTGGACCGTCGTTGCCTGGTTTTGTCCAAACTGTTTACAGTTATGCAAAATGCTCGATGTGTGCTCCAAAATTTGCATTGGTTACTGCGCTGCTCACACTAAAGGCGACACAAACTAGATTGAATCGAAACGAGAGATGCCTGCGACCACACTCTTTTAAGACAAAGAAAAAAGCGATGGCGCACGATCGTCGCCACATTTTAGACAATATTTTGCAAAGAAAAACAATTGCAAAACCATTGCAATATTTCTTGGGCAACGTGGTTAGCTAACGGAGAGACTAAAGGGAAGGGCAAAGACAACAGCCAAACACGGAAAACAAATAAACGCAGATAAAGAGCTGCGAGCTGCTTGAAAGACAAAGAGCAAACAACGAGCGAGCGCGAAGAAATTTCACATACACACACACACATACATACATACGTACGTACGCCAGCAAGTAACGGAAACGAGAAACGCGCATCACACACATGTCGACAATGTGCGGAATGGGAGTGGGAGTAGGAGTGAGAGAGAGCAAGGGACGTTAGATATTTATTTGTCTCTCGTCGTACATGTGTGTGTGTGTGCGTGTGTTTGTGCACATATTTGCACATGTTTCGCATTTGTATTCGATGCGTTATTGAGCTGAAAATTGATGCACATTACTTACTCTATTGAATTACACATTAGCCAGTGGCTTCCTTTCCCTCCTTTTGGCCCCAAACCCCCCCTCAACCAATAAATAATTTGAAAATAACAAAATAAGCAAGAGAAGAAGAAACAAAAGACGAGCAACAACAACAACAGCAACAAAATCAACGTCGATTGCAACTGCAGCGAACGACAACGCTTTGAATTATGCATGTGTGTGTGTGTGTGTGTGTCTCCCACTTTAGTGCTTGCAGTGCTGCCCATAAATTGCCCAACTAAATACAATTTATTTCTCGTCGTCGCTGGTGACCCGTGTATTTTATATATTTATACTATACTATATATCTATTCTAACGTTACCCAGCACTGCGCTCTGTGTGTCGTTATTTATGCGCTGCTTTTAGCATTTTTTATACACCACACACCCCTCCCCCACCCCAGCCCGCAGCATTGCTTGTATCTTTTTTTTTTCTTGCTCATATGCCGCCGAGGGCACATCTTCAATATAATATTTATGTAGTTTTAAATAGTTTGCAAAATGTCCTGTGGTCATGTTAGACTAACAGAGCAGCTAACAGCTGTTAAAATCGCCCCTGCAAACGCACCATGTTAACCGTTTCGTACTGCCAAACTGTGCTACTACTTTGCTACCCCTAAAAGCAGACTACATTTAACAGTGCGCTGTTATGTTAAGTTAGGCAGACAGTGGATAACTTTTATAGCACTGTTATGGCAGGAGCTCCTGCGAGCGGATAATGTTAAACAACAATGGATGCGAGAAATTCAAATATTTTTGATGTGAGAATATGAAAAAGGTGTTTCTTTTTGATTAATTAAAACTAAAGCCAGAATAAGAAGGCAATCATGGGCATAAAAAAAGTCGAACTGTTGCATGTTGTTGCTTTAAACTCTTACTCCATCTAAGTCTAATCGCTGCTTATAACACAATGCAAACCACTTAAATGTTAACTCAACAGCTTAACAGGCAGCAGCAATAACAGCAACAACAATGCCATACAAAAAGAAACCCAACTCACCTTATCCAACTCAAAGCCAGAGCACTGTTAAGGCTCGTCGTCTGCATGTGTTGAATGCGCTCTGGTCTTGTACTCTGGTGATGGGTTCGCGTCTTTGTTTGTGTTTGTGCTCGTGTGCGTATATAATAACGAGTGCGCCAACTGGATGAGTTTAGTCTTCGTTTTGCCACTGAATCGTGCGGTCAGCAATTGATAACTGGACTGCAAATCCACGCGCTGCGTTCGCCGCGCCGCGATTGGCTGAAATGAGCAAAACAACAGAAAATATTTAAATACAAAACGCACACACACACTAACACAAACGCACCGTTGCGTTTTAAACAAAAAACGAAAAACAAAGTAAAGGTCAAGCACATCAAATTCAAGTAAAATCCTAAGAAAATCAAATTGTTATAGCAATTTTTTTTGTTTGTTTTCAAATCGCGCGCGTTCGTTTCTTAAAAAAGGAGTTTTTTATTCAGAAGAATTTTCGTGAGCTCGTTTTTTGTTTCTGTTGTTCCCGTTTTGCTCAGTTCGCTCTGCCGGCGTCCCTCTCTGTGAATGTGAGTGCGTGCGTGCCTGTCTGTATGTATGTGTGTGAGTGTGTGTACAAGCTTATGCATTGTCGCACAGCACACAGCACACACCAAATATAAATAAAGTATAAAAGTAATAATAATAATAACGGAATACACTTCCGCAAGTGAAACTGCAGCTAGCATCAAGTGACACCAGGCAAGTATTAATACTCAAACAGAGTAAAAGAGAGGAGAAGATAGGGAGAGGCTTTTTGACTTATTTATGGAAATCAAATATGAGTTTGCTATTCTTGCCCATTCGCCTTTAAGTGTAGCTTAACTGTTTTTTGCATTAGAAATTTGTTTTTGTGTGTGTGAAAACTTTTATACTATTCCTCTGTTTTTGGGGTTTAACGCAAAAGTTTCTGTTCTATGCAGTGTACAAATATTTTTGCACAACAAATATTTGCACAATGCGTTGTATATTTCATGAAAATTTGCTATGCAAATCAGTTGGGCTACGTACGAAAAAAAAATGTGAAATTAAATTTGAGAGCATACCAACAACAAAAGCTGACTCAGCTGCCTGGTGAATTTAATTCGGGTTAAGGCCTTTTGCGGCGCGCGCTTATGAAACAAGCAACAGCAACAAGAACAAAAAAATAATATATATAAAACGTGAAATAAACCGCGTATTGGGCTAACCCCAAAAGCCGCGCCTTGTGGCAAGCGTTTTGTTGTTGCTGCTGTTGTTGTTGTTAGCAATTGTGAGAGCAGCTTTTACCCTTAGCTTCACTTCCGCTGCTGCCTGCTTATAGCTGAGCTGATGCTGATGCCCTGCTCTTCTTCTCTGCCATATGCGGCAGCCACAAAACTTTTGAATTTTTAAGTGGCAATTCGTGTAGCCGCTTCCTTTACTCGCTCTCTACACACACACAAACACACACAACAACAGGCACTTGTCTGACTTTGCCATATAAGGTTTTTTGTTCTTTGTCTTTTTTTAAAGCCTTTGAGTTTTTTTATATTTAAATTTTTATCTGGCAAGCGAGTAATTGCAGTCGAACCGTTTGGCTAAGTGAATCTTTTATTTCGTTTTTTTATTTTGTTGCTAAGAATAGAATGCTTTGGCTTGTGGGTTTCGACTTATGAGCCTCATAATATTAATAGCTTTTTGGGGGGTTTTCCTGAAAATATTTAGATAAATAATAAAGAATTTGAATAAAATAATAAAAGTGCAGAGCTTGGTATGGACATGAAAATAAAAAAATTTAACGTTAAAAATTTATTTAAATTATGTTGTATATTTTTAAAAGTGATTTTTAGTGCATGTTGTTTTGACACCAATTGTTTTTTTGTAAATAATATTTTTTCGCCAACACGCTTTGGGCATTTGTTTCGCTTGTAAATTTTGTATTCTATATATATTTATTTATTTAATTTACATTTGGCCAGCGACAGATTACGTATACGCCACCAACAAATTGTCATTCACTTTGTTCACTCATTTAGTTGGATCTGCTGGTATCTCTGTGTGTGTGTGTGTGTGCGTTTTTAGCCCAACATTATGCAAATTAGTTTGTTTGTTTGTTGGCCGCATTGCGTTTTTCCATGCGCCTAATGAATAAAGCATAGCTAAATTATTGTATGGAATTCAATTAGCATGTTTTTTACCACTCAACTTGTCTACTTACGCACATATATACGTATATATATATACATATATTCTTGTGTAGATATGTTTGTTGAAAAAAAGTGCAAAGTTGTGTTTTTTTTGTGAGCTTTTTGTTTGTCGCACATAAATTAAAGAGCGCCTTTTTGGCCAAAGCTGAAAATCTACTAAATAAATTATGCGTGTAATTTGCTGTGGCAGCAATTAGATAAGTTTGTGTTCTCTTTTTATAAGTGTTTGCTTGTTTGAGCCGAAAATGTGTAATTAGAGAGGGCGAGAAAATATCTGGCCAAAACTGTTTTTTGCATAAATTGTTAAGTAATTAAGGAATTCAAAGTGTGATTAAATATTTAAAGTGAAAATGTGATGAAAAAGCAATTTTAAAGTGCGTAAAATATTTATATGATTTTAACTTGAACTAAGATGTTTTTTTGCTTAAAAATGTTTCTCAAAACATAACAAAAATTGTCAGTTTGAAACTTTTGCTTCAGCTTTGTTCAAATATTTTCTAAAGCCTTACAACTTTTCGATGCAAAATCGTCTTTTGAACATTTTCCTGTGACATAAAGAAATAATAATATATATTTTTCCTTTTTTGGGTGAAAATGTATTATTAAAATGTGCAGCTGCGGTTTCCGTATTCAATTCAACTGCCAAGAAATCGAAGTAATTTGCAATGCCAATTTATGCCACAGCTGAGCAACTTGCAACTCACTTCGTTTTTTTCTTCGTTTTCATTTTGCGGCATCATATAAATCGAAATCGACAAAAAAAAAAGTTGCAAGCCGGCAAAGAAGTTCAATGCAACTTTCGATTTTGTAGCAGAGTTGATGCCCCAAGTGTCTATATATATGTGTGTGTGTGTGTTTGAGACTATGTTGCAATGTTTTCTTCTTTCAGTTCATTTCCCAATTGCACCCACTGCTGCCGCCACCCTGATGCAACTGCAGCTGCAGTCGGTAGTAAAAGTGCAACTTTATCTGCTTGTTGTTTCAATTTCCTCCCCTCAATCTTTGTTTTATATACTCGCCCCCCATCTGGTTGTATTTCTAGGTATGCTGTATAGCTAAGTCGCCAGCTGCTCTAAATATTCAAAAAAACAGTTCTCTTCTTTGCTAGCCATAGTTGCTATAAATGCTGTAACCTTGGCTTCCAGCTTGCCTTTTGCACTGAGAAAATTAAAGCTTAGTGTTTTTGGATTAAGCATTAAGCATGTGGTTAGAGTAAGAATGTTCCTAATACCCCAAAGAACAAATCTTTATGTAGTAAAAAATTTGATTAATTAAATAAATCCATTTTATGCTTTTTCCTACCTTGTTTTTAAAACCCATTGACTTTATTTGTATATATTTGACTTATTTTAGTAATTTTTAAGTATATATTCGTTTCAAAAATACAATTCTGCATATTCGATTTTTTTCTCAAAATTCTTATTCAAAATCAACTTTAAAAATGTTTCCATAAAATTGTTGAAAAATGTTGTGCAATAAACTAAACCTGTTTTTTTTCTCTATGTGCAATTAAAACCACAAAGCGCAACCAAAACTCTCGCACACACACACACACATATGAAGCTTCACCCACACAGCTGTGCTGATCTGTTGGCGTTGTCCTTTTATTTCTTTTTGCTGCCTAGTTGCATTGTTTTTAGGGGCCACAGCAGCTGTTGTAATCCACTCCTGCATGTCCTGTGCAGATTTTCAAGTATGTGCCGCTGGACTCGAGACTAGCTTGCTCTCTCTATCTCTCTCTTTCTGTCTTCTTCTCTGCGCGTTATGCGAAACTAACTTTTTCCATTATTTTTTGCCGCGTTCCCTCCGCCGCTTGTGTATTTTATTTATGTTCTATTTTTGTTTTTCTCTTTTCTATATAGTTTTGTGTGTGTGTGTTTCTGTTTTTTTGTTGTATATTTATTTTTAGTTAGTTACTCGACTGGCTGGTTGCATGCCCCGCCAACGCCAATGCTCGCTTTGCTTGCAGTGTAAACAAAAGCCAACAGCAAAGTTTTGACAACACTTTTCGGTTATGTTGCACGACCCCCCACTCTGCCTCTTTGCCAAAAAATTGGGTCGACAAAAAGGGAAATTTATGTCGCAGCCGCGTGCAAAGTGACAGCGAACAAATTGCCGCGAAACACAACAAGCCATGGCTAAAATGTTAACTGTTTAATGCAAAATGCAGTCAAAACTACAAAAAATTGGCCAAAAATGCAGTCGCCAAACTTTTTGGCCAGCAAAGGAGCTGCTAATCAAGTGAAAAGTAGAGAACATAAAAAAATAAATATTTATTTTGAATAAAAATCTAAATTCTATAATTGATAGACTTTTAAAAATGAAACACAAAATATTTCATTTAAATATTTCGCAATTAAATTAAATGTTATTAAATTTATTCTGTCGACAAATATATCATATTTAAATTTTAAATGCATTTAAAGCAAACAATTTTATACGTCAAATATCAATTTCAATGCATATTTTTAAGTGTGGAATATGTTTTCTATATTTAAATTGACAAAGTATATTCGAATTATCATTTTTGTGAGTTATGTTTCACAGAATGTAACGAATCCTACTTTTTAGCTTAAACTAAATTACATTTTTATGTATAAATTACAATTATGTGGAATTTGTTGCCTCTATAAATTACAATTTTATAGAAATAAATAAATGCGTTGCCTTGCTTTTCGTTGTTGTTGCATTTATGTTTTGAAGTTGTAAAATTCAAAGTATTTGGAATTGATTTCAAGACTCGAATTAATTATCAAAAGCATTCTAGTTATCAAGCGATTACGTGTGTGTGTGTGTTGCCTTTGCCGTTGAAAATCTGTGTGTGCCTAAATGCCGTTCAGGCAGCAAAGTTTTAATGTTTCTTAAACCGAACTTGAATTATTGATAAAATACTTTGACAGTGTGCGAGCTTGCATGTATGTGTGTGCGTGTATAAGTGTGTGGGTGGCTTTAAGGCAATGTGTGTGCCACCATTCTAAGCTGCACGTCGTCTTCGTCTCCTTGCCGCTTGTTGTTGCATCGTGTGCAAACAAATTTCCAACTCGCACGCTCCAAACTTATTTGATGCACTTCAATTCAACCAGCACCCAAACACACAGAGTGAGAGAGAAGTACTAAGAAGAGTGAAGCAATATTGTGAATACCCCTTTTCCCACCCTCGCTAAGCTTCACCAAATGGCGACATTGATAAATGTTATTTTGCTAAACTTTCTTTAGTTTTTTTTCCCCTTTTCTTTCCTGTAACAACTTGCGTTTAAATGTTTGTGTGCATGTGATTGAAAACCTTAAAAGCTGAATTAGTTTATCGAATTCGATGTACAAATTTAAATATGGACGAGATGCGGTTGAGTTCAATGTAAACAGATTGGGAATTTTTGTAAGAGCGAAGGATTAAGGGGAGAAAGGTATGCTTAAAGGCAATAGAAAGTTAGTTATCATATTAATATAGAAATTGTAACAAAGAGAAACTCCATCAAAATATCTGCTTAAAGCATCTGTTTTGCCAGTTTCTGATTACTTAACGTTAGCAGCTTAATAGAACATGCAAACATATAAATATATATATATATATAAATATATATACATACATGTTTATTTGTTTGTATCTCAAGGCACTCTCTCTCTGTCTCTTCCTCCCTCCTAAACGAAACCCGAATGTTTTTTGCTTGTTTTCTAATTAAATTCTTAATTAAATTTAACACATATTTTTCGAAAAGACGCCGAAAGTGTTAAGCGCAAGCGGTTACCAAAAATTTCACTGCTGCTGTTGTTGTTTTTGTTCTGCATGCAACTTTGCTGGCTGCCGCAAGTCGCAAGTTGCCACATGAAAATTGAAGTTTTTCCAAAACCAAAAACTTTGGCGACTTTGTCTACAGCTGCTGCTGCTACTGCTGTTTGCCTTCTGGCCATTCTAGCTCGGTGGCAGTGTCAAGTGACGGCAGCTGTTGCAACATCAGCTCAGGCCATTGCCATAGCCATAGCCACAGCCTCAGCAGCAACAGCCTCAATTTTAGCCACATTCTCTGTCACTCGAGAGGCGACGGCAACGACGACGGCAAAGCATTCTCTCTAATTTAACCAAGTCAAGTCTCGTGTTAGTCCCGGCCAAATCAAAGGAGGCAACGAGATAATTCTAGTGACCACACGGCGTATGCACAAAATGGCTGACAAAAAAGCACACACAGGCAAAAGGCAGCGGCTACCAAACCGCTGCACTGAAAAAAAGACTGAAGGCTTTAAAGTTCTGCGATTTGTACAAAACGTTAAAGCTTTTTAGTTTGTTAAAAGACTTGGAACATTCTTAACAACCATTTTAATTCATGTTTTTATCAAAAAGTATATCAAACTAAAATGGAATATGGTTGAATGTTCATATTGCCAAGCCCCCTTTCAGCACACAAAAGCAATTGCAAGTTGAATAAATTCGAACGTGCATATACGACGTATGTGTGATATGTGTAATTTAGAATTGCCGTCGGGGCATGTCGCTCTTTACCACCCCTCGCCGCTGCCGCGCATTCGCCCCTGCAGGCAATTAAAGCCAAATGCGCTAATGATATTCAATTTCAACGAGCTGCCTATTCAGCATTTTGTCAAAATGTCAAGCAGGCGGCCAACAAAAGGGCTAACACATACACACACAAACAGGCAACACAACAGACGTCAAGCTGTCAAAACGTGCGCGACAGCCAAACAGAGACAGAAAGCAATTGAAAGAGAGAGAGAGAGAAACGTCCTGGCATGTTGTCCTGTGTGAAACGCTGCAGCTGTGCTGAGAATTCCGCTACGTAAAAAAAATATGTGAAAAACATTATTATTATTATTTGTTGCTGGAAAAAGGAAAAGAAGCAGAAGGAAGCAAAGTACAAGTACTGGCAAGTAATGGAAATCAAAGGAGGGAAAGAAATCACTCAATTGAACGTCTAACTGACAGCTACACATTATCAAATATTTATGAGCAGCGAGCGTGCAATCGCAGCTGACCGTACAAAGCGGGGGCGGCGGGTAGGCGTGGCTGCGTGGCTCATTGAAAACATTTGGCCCCGTCGCAGAAACTTTGACACCAACGCCCTAAAATGACATCGAGCAAGAGAGAGAGGAAAATATGAAGCAAGTGGGAAACACTCGAAAATTTTTATATAACAAAACATCTGCTTGTAACGACAACGAAAAACAACCAAAAAATAATGCTATATAGGGGCTAGAAGAGTGCTGTGGGTGAGGCTTAGGGGAAGAGGTTGGCACACACATGACTAGCTATAAACGCGACACACACAAAACCGTATTCTCATTTATAATTCAGCAAAGTAAAACATTGAAATAATGAAATTACACCTAAAGAATTTCTAAGGCAAAGCGTCGCAACGCTACTGAAGTTTCCACGAACAGTGGGTCGAAGGTTTAAGCAATAAAAATCGTAAGAGATTATTATTTAATATCAATTTTAGATTTCTTAGGAGTTTAATGAATGTTTATACATCCATTGCTTTGAAGCTATCTGAATCATAACCTTCTTATAGGTCCACAATCTTTACAATAGTCTCATACCACTGTGCAACGTTTCGATGTAGCCGAAAAAACGGACGCAAGACGCAACAGACGAACAGTTTATGCTTGGAAAATATGAGCGGCGAATAAATAAAAATTTAATGAAAACACGTATACGCAACATGCGCCATTGCGAGCAGAACCCACACTCTTACTTTCCGACCACCCACGACGCAATTGCCGACGGCGGCCGCCGCCGTGTTTTGCACGCATGAGAAGCATTTTTGACAAAAATTTTGTGTTTTAGTCGCGCATTGAAAAACGCAAATAATTGAATTTCTGTCAGGACAAAATTAAATTACGCACCAGGCATCAG
This sequence comes from Scaptomyza pallida, assembly GCA_018152965.1. Lineage (NCBI taxonomy): Eukaryota > Metazoa > Arthropoda > Insecta > Diptera > Drosophilidae > Scaptomyza > Scaptomyza pallida. The sequence continues at coordinate 64,415 of JAECXP010000130.1, forward strand.
CAGCGCCCCTACCCTAACACTGCCCCTGCTCTCTAGCTGTGTCGCCACATTGGACAGGTCCTTTTAAAGCTGGCTGGGCTATAATGCATTTTAAATGTGCATAATTAAAATAAATGCAACAAATGATTTAAATTTATTAAAATGTTTGCAACAAAGAAAAAACAAAGAGAGAGAAAACAACATTCACGCATAAAACCAAACAAAAGCCACCACATGCGTGTGTCCGTGGGGAGGTGCAAACGGGGGTTTGGGGGCAGATAAACACAATAAAACTTAATGACAATGCATAAAAGTTCATTACAGCCAGATATGCGGACAACAAGTTAAATATATAAAAGCAAAAATATATAAAAGCACAAAAAAAGGGAGAAAAAATATATATGCTATAATACAATCGCAGTTATCTAAGGATTGACGTGAATGTTATGGCCTTGATTGGAATAAATATCAAAGGTTTACTTTATGGTTTCATTTAAAGCTTTAAACTCAATTTCTACAAACAATATCCCAATCGCAATGCATATAGACTATATATATTGTATATATCGCAAACAATCGCTTATATGTAGGCATTTTGACTGGCATTTAGAAGCAATGCATGATTTATGCATGCACGACAGAAATGTCAGCCGTTGTTGTCCACCAATTCCTCCTTCCCCCCTTCCAAGCACACACACACGGTCACGTGTGTAATCATCGCGATGACTGGTTACGTAAAAACTGACCACTAATTAACCCAATTTCTAGCCGGGACAATAAACAAAAAAACAAAAATAAAGTTTCGACTCCCCAAAGCAGCAATAATTTATACATTAAAGTGCGTGCCATATGGATAGATATCTGAATGCCATATAGAGAGTTAGGGGACGATTAAACACACAAAAGCAGCATGCTAAAAACAGCAGACAATGACAAAAACATTTATTGTCATTATATGTATGTTGGTAGATTTTAGTTTTTGGAAACATTTTAGGTAATTATTTATCAATATCAAAATTATTTCAATATTAATGCAAACAACAAAAATTTCAATAATCCGTAATTATCGACAAATGTAGATCAAATAATCACATTTTACCTACAACAACACCAACGACACAACATAAACAGCGGCGACAAGAAAATTAATTATGAAAATACAAATAGAAATAATTTACCATGAAAATAACAAAATGAGCCCCTGCCCATCTACTAAATGCTAAATATATATGTGTGTGGGTGTGTGTGTGTATATGTATATTGGTGTATAATTGAGGTTAAATGGGCACGACAGCAATTTTTAGTACAATTCCGTTTCCGTTTTGTGTGCAATTATAAAAATTTCCCATTAACGCTTAAAAGTATGCTATGAAAATTGTGTATAAACTGAAAACAAAGTTTTTCGGTTGTATTATGCTGTGTAGCTGTTGATAATGTGTTGAGTGGGTGGCAGCAAGATGTTTGGGTTGAGGACAGAATATACCCTATAAGGCGCAGAGTATATATGCTTAACCTGAATCTTTTTGGTTAATTTTGTTTAAACTAATAAGAAAAACGTTAACAGAGAGTATCTTTTAGTCGCACACCACTAACTACATTGCTTACTTACTTGCTTGCTTGTTTTCTAACTTTACATTGTTATTTCTTCCTCTTCTACTTACAGTTTTTTAGGGGGGTTATTGTTCGGCACACGCCCACTGCGTGCGGCAGGGGCGGCAGGCGTTTGGTTATGCAACAATACGAAAGCAAAGCAGAGCACAAAATAGAGCATCTGTGGCCGGCCGCAGAGAATGCAAATAAATGCAACGAATACGAAGAAAACTCAAATAAATTAAGAAAATCAACAATAACAACAACATAATACACTAAACACACACATATACACACGCAAAATAATAAAATCACATAAAATGCAACGAAATCTGCTGCATGAATTTAACAACAACAACAACAAAAACAACAACAACAATCGCCAGCAAAGATACATGAAATATTCAAACTAACTAAAAGCAAGGCAATTCATAAGAAAATTCTTGAAAATCCAAAGCACAACTCTCAAGTGCTGCTGCTGCTGTTGTTGTTGGGCACATGACGCTAATGGAGCATCGCTTGGCCCAAGCACCACCAGTACGAGCAGGACGACGACCAGCTGCATCATTGCTGCACGGCACAATGCTTGCCAAACTGTGGCCTTGGATGCGGCAGGAGGCGTGTCTGCAGTGGCTGCATAAATCAAAGTAAGTTCCAACCACCACTGCCTTTGGGCTTGTTATTAAACTTGTTTTCAGCTCGTTGCAGCAAATAAGAATTTCTTAATTAATTTTTAAGATTTTTAAAAATATTTTTGTACAGTTTGTATAGTGTTTGTTATGATTTTGACTGTATATCAAACATACAATAGGTTTTATACAAAAAAAGAGCATCTGTAAGTCGTTCTTCACTTCGATTATTTGCCAAACTTGCCTCTTGTTATTCTTCTTCCTCTTTCTTGAAATATGTCAAGTTTCTCAATAAATCCCACACAAAATGCATTGTGTATACGAATTGAATGGGCAAAATTTTTCGACAACAACAACAAAAAGTTATACAAAGAAAACACGCAAAAATAAATATTTTCCATCAATGCATGCAAACATATTCTATAGAGCGAAACCATCATGCTTAGAAATGAAAGTTAAATTTGCCAACTTTCAGCTTAAGCTATTTTTAAAAGGTGCCACATAGAGTTCCGCTACGCTCCCTTTCCTCCCCTCCCCCCTGCCTGCTGCGTTGCCCACCTGTTTTGGAAGTCCACTTGAGCTGCTTAAGAGATTTAAGTCGAAAATTGTCGCCAGTTGGTTTGGGCATAAAAATAGCTCAGCATAGGAAACAGTTGATATACAACCACGCAACATTTATTTTGGGACATGAATAGCTAGAGATTGACGTTCAACCAACTTGTAAGTTGCGTAACTTTTAGTTACATATAATTTCTTTGAAATTCTGAGCTCTTATGTAACCCGATTTTCTATAACAGCTTATCTTCTAACTATGAAAGAAAAAAGAGCTAAAGGTCAGTTTTTTATTAGATAAAGTAAAATTTAAATGCTAAAATGATTTTAAATTACTTTAAAAAAGATTTTCACGGATTTAAACCAGAAAATATGAAACTCAAATCAATAAAATACATAACAACAAACTAAGGACTCCATTCTTAAAGTCCATTCGCATATGAAAACCTTGATGAAAAGCAACTGTCAAAAATGTTCTTAAATTAAAAGCCATAAATGTGCGCAACACAACCAAAAAATCAATGCGACGAATTTTAGCTAGAAAATGTCGAAAGAGAGAGTCACAGCTGTGGCAAAGCCCTGCCACTGCCACTGCCACGCCCACAATTCGGCCAGTACATGACCAGCATCAATAAGTTTTGGGGCGTACAAAGTTTGGGACAAACAGCTGCTGCTGCTGCTGCCGATGCTGCTGCTGCTGCTGTGGTTATTGCTACTGTGAAAATGAGCAAGAAATTTATTTACACACACAGCCACACAAAGGGAATTTTAAGTTATCAGGGGAAGGAGAGAGCGTGGGCTAACTTGAACTAAGGACCAGTCGATAATCAGTGAACAAAAAAAGGAGAGAAAGAGAACAAGAGAAAGGCAACGAAACCGAAATCGACTCAAGCAGTGCAAATTTGAGGTTAATGCACAAATAAATCTGCCACAAATTGAAAGACATCAAAAACTGGCGGCGCACGTAGCATCCTTCAATGCCTTCCGCTCTCCTCACACCCTTTGTCAAGCTTCAAAAATATTGTGTATAGTATATCATCTGATGCAATATATTAAGAGTGGAGTGGAAAAAAAACAATGATAATTATTAACGCTCAACTGCGTCTCAATCAACAACATTTTATCTCGCACACTCAGGCATAAGACTCTGACGACTGAGTTTGAGTTTGGTGTGGTGTTAATACCCTATAGAGGATTATTGTAGTTGGTGGAGGGGACTGAAAAGACATTTCTCACATTCAACGATTGTAATTGATAACTATTAGAGTATGTTTAATGTTGTTTTAAGAGATTTAAGTACAAAAGAATCTCTAATTTATCAATTAATACATATCCATAAATGTTTTTCGATAATTATAACGATAAACACCAACTTATCGGGTTACTTTCTTTTTGATTTATTAGGTTTTTTGCTATTTTCCCCGTTAAATACTTTTTGCCTCTTTAACTTTAAGCTTATTTATGTTGTTTTCTATGTTTTTTTTTGTGTTGTGCCATCGAGTCGAGTTGAAAAACTGCGACAAACAGGAAACCGCCAGCTGATATCGTGCGCCTGCTAACTTCCGATTTCCGTTGCGAGCGCTGTGTGATTGAGCGACGCTTTATTTCCTGTCAAAACGGCAACTCTCAAGATAGGCGCCATGCTAGCAACAGCAAAAGGCCTACCAACCAACAGCTGCTGTCCAATGCCAGCTCATGATAAACTTATTAGGTATACTCTTTGCCTAGCCTCCCACTCATTTCAGCAAGGGGGCAAAGGAGGAACGATTTTGTGAGCTGGCTTGTTAGTAAAGCGTGTCGACTGCCTATTTCGAGTCGGTTAAAGTTTTTTTTGGGTGTCGCACAGTCAGTCAGTGGGGAAGGAGGGCTTGCCTGTCGGCATCAATGTCAGTGATTTATCACAAGGCACAGGCACATAAATAAACACCGGGCCTGACACTCGGCGGTCTTTTGGCAAGGCCCAAGAGTCGCAGAGTCGGAGAGTCGAATTCGGATTTGCTGTTTCTACTTTTTTTCTTCACTCTCTCTCTCTGCCCTCTTCCTTTCTTTTTGACAGTGTGCGTTGCTTCGATTTGGTTTACGCATCAATGGATTTATCCTCCCCGTGCGAACCCAAAACCCCATATCCCCAACTCCCACTGAAAACGCACCTCCCACGAGCATTTCCTTTTCATTTGACGCTTTGTGCACTTGACTTTGGCGTTGTTGCTGCGATTTGCTGCCTCTAACGACCCTCATTGTTTGACACTTGGCGTTGATTTTTTGGGGAAAATAGCAGCCAGCCAGCCAGCCAGCGAGCAAGCAAGCAGGCTTCATCTTATCTTTGCCAGGATAATGGCAGGACCCGCACTCCCTCCAGCTGCTGATGTAGCTGCTGCTGCTGCTGCTACTGTTGTTGTGGCTGCTGGTTTTTCGGCTTGCGACATTATTTTCACTTTATTGAAAACTTGTAGCCGAAATTGATTTTCTGCGTCTCCTGACATCGCATTCCATGGCCCAGGGATTTGACATTTTCTTCACCAACCAAGCAGCTCGTGTTCGTTTACCAAACTCTCTCTCTCTTTCTCTGTCGCTTCTGTGTTTCTATATACCCTTTCTAGAGGGTTGGAGAACAAATCAAGAAAGACAAAATTGATTAAAGCTTTTTAATTTCTGTCTTTAAATATATATGTATTTGGTAGTATTAAAGCTTAAGTTTCTTTAACATTATATTAACATTTTAAAGAGTATTTAAACTTCTTTTATACGCTCTGTTTGTCATCTTGTTTGGCTGGCATTTTGCTCGTTTTGTTTTCTACCAAATTTATTTCGCATTTAGTTGAATACTTTTTGGCATTTGGCTTGCTTGAAAATTTCGCATACATTTATTTTAAAGACTGTAATTTCATTTTATTCTCATGCTAATGTCCTGGGTGGCTTTTCTTTGTGTTTTGCGCCCACGTTTGTGGCCCCCCTCATGTCCTCTCTTTCTTTTGCTTCATTCTGACAATGACTTGCAATTGTCGTATTGGGTCTCCTGACTTTGGTCTTTTTTCTGTTTTTGGGTATTATTAAGTATTTATTTGTGCACATTCCATTCTTAATGTGCTAAAGTGAAAATGCAATTTTTCATTTAAAAATCAATTGAAATGGGGTCTGGTCTGGGATCCATTGTCTTTTACAAATACATAAATATTCAGGTTTTAACATTTTGACAAATTATTTGGCCATGTTTTCGATTGAAAACCAACCGAAAATGCATCGAATGGACGCCAAAAATGCAATATCGTGCAATTCAAAAGTTTAATATCAATAAATTAATATACACTACAGGTATATACGTACATACGTATACGTATATATGCTTGCTGTAAGAGCTGTGTGTCCATTCATTCCCTGCTTCTATTTACTTTTGCTATTTTTTTGCGGATCTGTTATCTCTTTTAGAATATTTTTTTAGAGAAATTTTGCTGTGAGCAGAGGGCGAAACAGAGAGAAAGAGGGAGAGAATGCTGGAACAATAAAAGCAATCAGTGCTTAAAAATCAAATTCAATTTGCGCATATTCAGCATATTCCCGTCGCGCCGGACATGTTGCTGTTGCTTTTTTGGTTACGCTTTCGCTTTTGTTATTGCGGCAGCTCTCCTTTATTTTCATATACAATATTTTTAAAAATTTATAACAAAAATGTGAAAGAGAGAGAGATACGACAAAATGCCAGCAAGGACAGGAGGGGGTGGAAGGAAGAGCAAGGTTAACGTGGTTTGCAGCACTGGCAAATCATAAATATTCCTGAATCAACAGAATATGATGAAAATCCATAAATCATTGTGTGAGTGTTGGGTGGTTTGGGTTGCTTTCTGGCAAGTAGCGAAGGATTTCGCAAAGGATTCCGAATGCAAATCAACTGTGTCAAAACTTTTGCTACCAAGTGCGCAGCAGTTGCTGCCGTCTCCATCGCCATTGCCATTGCCGTCACTCGGGCCGAGCAAACAAATAATGAAGACGAATGCAAACAGTAGACAGCAAAACACCAAGCAAATAGCACTCGAGTAACAGTTGCCCAACACTGGCTGGAGTGCGGGGAGCGTAGGTGGTAAAATGCGATGAGAAAGTGTACAAATTTAAGCAAACAATGGACCGAAACCGAGCAGCGTAGCTGAGCCGCCAAGTAGACGGTAGCTGTTGGAAGAAGAGGCAGCTGAGCAGTGCTTAGAGTTTTCCTCAAGTATACCAAGAAAGAAAAAAGAAGATGAGATAAAAAAACAAGTAAAAACAGTTAAGAAGTACACGACTTCGGGATACTTACAATTTCGGAAATTTCCAACAATCGATAGTTATCGATAACTTAATCTTTTTGAATGTTGATTACTCCCTCGAGTTTTTATTGCTTTGAGGTTGTTGATGAACCGAAAAGTCTTTTCCGCATAGCAAAACAAGTTTACATTGGAGTTAAATGGAAAGCACACGGCAACTTTGATAAGTTATCGTTATCGACAGTATATAAACCAATACACCCCATTCACCAGGATTATTGTAAACAGTGTACAGAAAACGCCTTTTGTTTTGTTTTAATGCGATAATTTCATTCGCAAGAATTTAATGGAAAATTATTTCAGCTATTTTCATAATGCTTTTTGGAATTTCTTTACTTCCCAAAAAAAAAAAAAACTAAAAGCAGGCTAACAAACTTTTCTCCTTCTCTTACAGTCTTTTCGCTCTATCCAATTTTCACTCAATTTCCAAATGGTTTACAACAATGGGGAGGATGCTTAAGATCTTGTCGATGTAGAATTCACAACACAGAGAAACTCAACTTCCAGATGCAATGTCGAAATTAAAACTTTAATTCAAATGTGCGCAACAGAAGGATGAAAAGGACAAGAAGCACGAATTGTAGTAGAAATAGGCGAAAGGAGTATAGGGAATGAGGAATTTTTGGGTTTATTGCGAAGCGCAAATTTGTTGCAGCAAATTTTCAATGGAATTTTATTGTGTGCTACGTTTTCGTTGGGGTTTTCTTCTTCTATTTTTGGTAGTTTTTGGCAACCCTGGCTGCTGCTGTGTTGGCCAAGCGTAAAATTAAACGATTGCAGTCCAAATGGCAAATGTAGTTGAAATCAGTGCCAGCTTTGAGGCTAACCAAGCGTAGCTCCTGCATGTTAGCCCGTCTAACTGACTTGTTGCTGTTGCTGGGCTAGGTTTTATTTCTACTCCCTTTTGTTCAGGTCAGGTTAACTGAAATTTTCATTCGCTTTCAATTAACACGTGGCTTTAGAATATTTTTAGGCACATTAAAGCACATCCAGATTTGGCTGCATCTCGAATTGTGAGCACGTAACGCGTCCCAAAGCCGAAGGGGAAGCAAATTTACGCAGCTGCGCAGCTGACGACACCGAATCTAGTGCGAACAGCAGCAATTGGCCAAAGACACACACAATTTATAAGGCGGAAGCAAGAAGAAGTTGAAAATAGATACACTCAAGCAAAAGTACTTTAACATTGTAATGATTAGAAATGCTGTGAAAAAAGCAAATGTTTAAAGCACAAACATATTTCTAGTTTAAAAATCACAAAAGCAATCTGGAATCAAACGATAGGAATTTTTTCCGCTGTATTTTTCTGCTGCTGCACGAAACTTGTCGCCATAAAACTTGAAATTGAAAAACTTTTTACTTTAAATTCGAAATATGTACCATACAAATAAACGTTTATATATATAAATACATATATATGTGCATGCTCTGCTGCTCAGGCATTGGCAAAAGCAAAACTCATAGGCAAATGCCAAGGCAAGTTGAAACACTTTCGCCTGATTACAAACGCGCAAATGATGCGTGCCTAATGCGAATCGAGGCCAATACAAAAGGCAAGCATTGAATGCTTTGAATGGAAGAGGGGAAGGTGAACCATGGAGATGGGAACACTAACCACAAGCGCAGGCAACCAAAATTGACTTTCCAACAGTGTCAGACACCATATCTTGCTGTTCTTTCTTTCATTCTTTCTTTCTTTCTTTCTTGCTTGCTTGCTTTTCCATATGTCGTGAGTTTTTGCCTAAAAGTAGGCAACATGACAGCGCAATGACAAGCGCAAGCTGCCAGCCAGCCAGCCAGACAATTTTTTTAATAAAACAAGGAAGAGCACAGAGCCGAGCATGTGACGAATGTGAAATACCCTCATAAATGCATGAAGAATGTACAAGAATATATATTATTTTAGCTTAACTATATAAAGCATATGAAGTCCTTCCACAAAATGCACTCAAATTAGTCACGTTTGGTTTTATTCTTCCCTTACTCAAACCTTATATACCCTATCTTTCAACAGCAAGTCAAGCTTGTAACAAGCATAGAAAAATACGAAGAAAAATGTTGCGTCAGGCAAACGTTTAACATATGGCAAAGCACATAGTGATAAAGAAGATGGGAGGAGAGAGAGAGACTGAAAGTAAAAGAGACTATAAGACACATACTAAGCTCAGACGCTTGGAATGCCAAGGGACGAAGAGGCGGGGGATGCCGTTGTCGGCGATAGTCATATGTATATGAAGCATAGACAAGCGTCTTTGGGGCATGGTGGCATCATATTAAACGCGCTAGAGAGTGAGAGAGAGTGAGAAAGAGAGATAAACACAGACAGTACTAAATTAATTCTGCTCAATTTGCATTAAAATATATGTGTATGTACATAAATACATACATACATATATGTTTCATGTCGGAGGCTGCGAGCTAAACTGAATGACAGAGCACAAGAAAAATTGCCGGTTTGTGTTTGTTTGTATTTTAGTTACATATCCGTGGGTGTTTGCTTTTTATGTGTGTGTGTGTATTCGTTTCTGTCTTTGTGTTAGTTGATTTAATTTAAAAGCCTTAGGCCCGGGACCAAAGCGAAAAGCAGTGAATTTAAGTTCTGACTCACTTTTTGTTGCCTTTCACCTGAGAAATACAATTTTGCGTTTGCTTTTTGAGGTCAGTCCATTTTCTTCTTTTCTTTCGTTTTGGCAGCTGTGACTGCCACGCCCACTCGAACTAAAGGCACGTGTCTTGTGGCCAAAAGCGAAAACAATAAACGTTTAATGTAAACACAGGTTTTTTCTTTTCTCCTTTTCCATCATCTCTCACTTTTTTTTTGGGTTGTTGAGAGTGAAAACAAAACATAAGCGAAAGCAAATATCAAATATGAATATCAAAGCAGGTTGCTTTAAACAAAAAATACATATACACAAATATAAATATATATATGTATATTAAAATATATGCCACAAATACACTTTATACTTGATAAAAAAAAAAAAAATAAGCAAGAAGAAATTTCTGCACACACTTTATGAATTGCCTAAGCAGCGTGTCTGAGAGTGGGGTGGGTAAATTTGTGGCCTCAGTGGATTTGCTTACTCGTTTTACACCAATATCGCTACCAACCGCTACCCTTCCCTGCCCCTGCGTGTATCTACCAACAGCCTTCTGCTTTGGTTATTGTCTTTTACATCATCGCTTTACTTAGCATAAGTACACGCAAAAACCAACAACGAGCAACAACAAATTGCCATTGTCCCCTCCACCTTTTCTGGTTTCGCTTCCTCTTTTTTGTTTTTGGAGGCATTTCATGCGCCGCGTGGGGCAGACACTGTCGGAAGCTGGAGCAGTTACACTGAACGAAAGTATGCTTCTTGATTCTAGATTCATATTTTCACCTCCACAAACAATATTATTTCACTAAGCTCTACTTTTTGTTTTCCTGTGTACCAGCAGCTTCAGCAGCCAAACGCCTTTTTTGTCCATTGTTAACATTTATTTTTATTTTATGCACTCACAACCTTCCTTCATTCTACACTCCTCCCGCTCAGACGCCACACAGTGCCGCCTTGAGCTCCAAATAAGTATGCACAGCACGGGGCAGGCAGGCAGCTATGGCCGCAGCTACATACAATTTCAGTACTCGCAAGATCCACTGTCCCAACACACAGAACCTTAGCTCTTGGTTAATATTATTGACTGCGGGGTTGGTGCTTTGTTGTTGTTGTTGTTGTTGTTGCTGTGGTGCGTGGGCGCGTGCCAAAGCCAATATTTAGCTAATGGTCTTCATATTTTAAATATTGGCGCGCTGCGTGCAACATCCCCAAAAACTGGGATGAGATGAAGGAGTGGGATCGAGTTGGTCTGGGGTGTGGCAGAAGCTTTTGTAGACAGCCGGACGAAACGTGTGAATTTGCAGAGCTCAGTTAAAGCAACTGTTTCTGTTGCTGTGCGTGCAAAATGTTTAAATTAAACTGCAAACACACACACACGCGGCAAACTCCCACACACACACACATATTCGCGTAAATGCAATTTCATTTGTGGCCATAAATTGAGGGGAGTCGTTCTTTTGCTGTCTCGCTCGCACATGCAGGCAAACAAGCACTGTTCCCATTTTCCGTTTATTTTATTTTTTTACTCCTTTCTTTTCTGTTCTCTTTTTTTTCGCTATTTATTTGCAAATGTCACGAGTGCGATGTTTTACTAGAATTGTCCTGGATTGGAGGTGTGGCAGCCAGGCGTGTGTGTGTGTGTGTGTATGCGTGTGTTTGCTGCCTAGCGTGGTGCAACGATAGAGATAAAAAGTATATTTGTTGCCATTATTTTTATATATTCTCGGTTTTTTTTTCACCTCCCGCTGTATGCCACTCTGTGCACAATGCGAAAGAAACGAGGCTGATGTTGGAATAAAATGTCTTTTTTTTATACGATTTTATGGTATTTAATGTGTTAAAGTTAAGGTTTTTCAGTTTAAATAAACTACAAAATGCTATTGAGACTTTTATACAAAATCAAATCAACTTTTCTCAAGTAGAAACTGAAAATTAACTTCAAAATCGAGTTCAAACATTTTATTTATTAACGCTCATAGGCAACAATATTCATTTCTCTGGCTCTCTTCAGTATAAGTGGACTGAATTTAAAACAATGTTAACTCACAATTGCTTTGGCCATTGTTTAATTAAGAAGGCAATTTAAGTGCTGGCACATAAAGCAGCAAGGATTGCATGCAAATCCCAATGCCAGAGACTGCAAAATCCAAAGCTACAAGTTGCACTCAGTGCAAAATCTTGCACAAGCAAACAACAATAAAACACACTTACAGGCACACACACTCATAGATTTTTGGGCACACTGCACTCCAAATAAACCATAAAAACGTGCTGAAACCGCACTAAAATCAACACACACACACAAGCAGAGAAAGAGAGAGAAAGGTTTATAAGCATATGACAATTTCAATAGTTTCGCAAAAGGCAAAAACGCATTTCTATCGCTCTCTCTCTCTTGTTCCGTCTCTTGTGTATGATGCGGAACAAGTGAACAGAGCTAAAAATTTTTTACACACACACAACAAAGATGAAAAGTAGCAACGACGGACAAGTAAAGTTATATTGATGTCAAACATGCGCCGAAAAAAAAACATACACAAAAAAAAATATATATGACTAAAAAATGGGTAAAAAAAACAACAACAGCAAAGTGGAAAGGGGCGGATAAAAACAAAACCAAAACAAACAAAACAAAAGCCGGAGCCAAGCGAGCGTCGCTTTTGTTACCGAAGTGAACACAAAAGCCGCACACAACCCAAAATAACTGGAACAAGCAGCAGCAGCAGTAGCTAAAAACGTGTACCATGGGGGAAGGTAGGGAGAAGGGCGTAGGGAGGAGGCTGCTGCTGCTGCTGATGCTGTTTTAGCTATCGAGGCTGAAGCAATGCAAACGATTTTCAAACTGCGGCGCGTATACGTAATCTGCCATGAACCAAATATGCGAAGCGCCACAATAACGGTTAAGGGCGGCATGTAGGCGTGGCAGCCTTTTTTATTTAGATGCCATTTTTTGTTGTCCTTTTTTTTTTCGTTTGCGTTGTGCTGTGATGGAGCACCAAAAAATTGGGGACACATACGCGGCAACAATTTGTGCACTATAAAAGAAAGCAAAAAAATTGAGTACGAAACGAGTAGAGATGCATTAGAGTGCAGTGTGTTTGGGACTAAAAGATACTCTTTAAGTCTAGGAAAAAAAAAAAGTTTAAAGAAAAATGAGCAAGGTATTAAAAACCCAAAGCTTTGTAATTAGCCAAAGTACTTATTTTAAATGTATTTTTCGTCTTTCGTATTCTTTTAGGCTTATTAACCCAAGCTGAAAGCTAAGCGCATTAAAATTCGGCAAGATAATGAGTTCTAAGAATTGAATTTAATTCGTTTTTCATTCAAATTGATTTTAAAGCGGATTACTATGGAAAGTATCTACCGATTTTGGCGTTGTGAAAATACTTTAAAGCATCTCTGGTAACAGAAAACAACTTAAATCAACCTCAAGGTAGTTAGGGTATGCAAATCAGCAAGAAAATAAGAGCACAACAACTTACCCGGTCTAAATGATTTGCCAATGTTTAAAGGGCGCTAAGTGTGCGCCTGCAGGTATGCAACGTTTTTTTCCTCTTCTTTTGTATCGCTTGCTTCTAGGCCGCCTAATTGCTTACGCCGTCAAGAAACAACAAAACACACACACGCATACACATATGTGTCGGGGTTATGCACACATTTTAATTTGTTTACTTTTTGGCATTGTTGTGAGGTGCCTGGCACCGCTTTTTGAATCCGAACTGAGCAAGGGAAAATGCGAGCTAGCTGAGCTTTTGCCTAAAACTAAATACACTTTTACGTGACTTGGCGACATCAACATATGATTTTGATGGCAGGCATCGCCACGTGCTCATTAATGCGCCACAGGGGTGCCCTGAAGGGCTGAAGGGGGCTGGGTTGCCACATGTGTGCAAATATATATGTCAGTACGTGCTCGCTTATGTGTGTGTGTGTATAGATTAGACCTTAAGCTATCCGGTTACGTCTTAGTTTTGGGTGTTAGATTGGATTTTGGTCTTAATAATACACTGTTTGTCTTTGAAGGGGACATTTCGTGGGGCATATTAACTGTAAATGGGAATTTCGTTAATGAAGATGGCAAAAAAAGGGCAATTCTTAACCCGTTTACAATCAGCTTAATGATTTGTTTGCTAGCTAACCTGAAAATCTCTTTCGCTTTCTCCCCATTACAAAAATCATAAGCAACTGAACTTGTCCCTGGGCTAATTTCCATCTAGCTGCAATTGCTGCTGCATGCATCGTCTATTTAAAGTTGAACTGAAAAGGACGTAGGGGGTGTTGATCGCTGGGCAAAAGACATACAAAAACAAATATCCTGCCTGCCTTACATTGACACTGATTTCATTTCATTTAATGTGCATCATGCAAAACAAACTGAAGTTTTCAATGGCAGCAGCCGCAAAAAACGGATGCATGAAAAGATGCCAAACGGAGAATCGAGAAAAGTCTCAAATGCGAAAGGCAATGCAAAACGCGGCATTTAACACATTTTGTGAAAGATATAATGAAAGGAAGCAACAACAACAACAACAACAACGACAACAGCGCAGCGAACAGGTGAATGGCAAGCATCAAGCATACAAAACGGGCATGCAACCACCTTAATAACCCATGCCCCTCCCTGCTACCCTTCCCTTGTCTTTCTTCTTTATAGGGTGTAGTCGAGCTGGCAACCATGCCACAGCCACAGCCACACTATGGTCCTATAAAATGCTTACAAAATGTTGTTTTATATCAGCACAGCGCTTTTGTGTGCGTGCGTGTGTGTGTGTGTGTGTGTGTGTATGCGTGTAGCTTGCATTTTACATGTGGCGCACGTGTGCAGCAACAACAGGAACAGCAACAGCAACAACAACAAACATAGCTTGAAGCAACAGAGCTGGGCAAAAAAAAAAAGCATAAATCGCTTCACATGCGCAAACAAACTGTTTTACCCTGCCCTTTGCGCTTTCCCCGCTTCACTCGCCTGTGTGTTTGTGTGTGTGTGTGTCAGCACTCATTAGGATTAATTTTCCGGTTGCAGCATAAACTGAAGCTTACAGCAAAGGACAGACACAAGAGACTACAAAGTGCGGAAGAGACAGACAGAGACAGAGACAGGGAGAGTGCTGCATGTGTAGTGTGTGTGTGTGTGTAACAGGCAGTCAGGCATTCGACTGCGCTTAAGTGTTGAACGAAACATTCAGTCAGTTCGTCAGTTCAACAGTACGTCCGTTCGTCAGTTGAGGCCGGCAAGCGCAAGCCTTCAAATGCAATAAAAACGGGTATCAAGCAATTTATCTATAAAGTTGTGAAAGTTGCAATGCTCTAACGGATTGTTAAACTATGAAAAACTTTATAAAAAGCAGACAAAATACATTTTAAAAAACAATTTAAAGTCTTGAGATACTTTATTAAAGTATCTTTTTATATTACGATAGATATTTGATTAAAGATTTACCAACATTAAATGAAAGCTTTTTTCAACAAAAAATCTACTTGCACAACTGCACAGCAATACCCTTAACCTTTGCTGCAGGGTATACAAAACCCGTGTATGTAAAGTTGCATACTTCGCATGCCCCTTCGCCCACTTACCACACACAGGCCCGATCTCTTTTGTTGCTGAAAAGGGATAAAAAGAAATAGTTAAACTGCATAAAATTTAATCAAGAGACGTTGAATGTCAGCCGGTTGGCCCTGGCTGGCTGGCTGACTGGGCTGGTTACGACTGCAGTCGACGGCTCGACCCAAAGTAAAAGAGCCACCGCACACATACACACATATATACATTTACATACACGCACAGGAAGCAAGCACGTAAAGGAGCAAAATGACATTTTATCATCAAAGGTGGGGCGACAAGCGACGGCAGCGGCAAAGGCAGAGGCAGTACCGTTGGCGGCACCAGCAATAAAATGAATGAGCAACCGAAACGCAGATGCCAAAGGTGTGTGTGTGGGGGCAAGGTGGCGGGGAAACAGGAGCCGCAAGGACGAAAGAGAGAGACAGCATTTTGTGTGTGTGCGCTGAAGGATAACCTACATTTTACTTTTCATTTTTAGTTCGCCACTTTATGCACGTTTGCGAGTGTGCGAGTGTGTGAGTGTGGCTAACTGTACGTGTGTGTGTGTGTGTGTGTGTTACATTGCAATGACAAAGCAAAACTTTCCAATTAACTTTGATTAAAAAGTTTCCACTATCGCCATACAATGTAAACATGAGAAATTTGTTTGAATCCAACTTGCCCAACATACTACTGCACCCCTCTTCGCCCTCTTTCTCTCTTACAACACTGACCAGCCAATCAGTGGGCGTGTCCTGGCACTGTATACACGTATCTACGTGTCTCTGTGGTCTTGTGGTCTTGGCCAGGTGCAGCAGAAGCAGCAGCAGCAGCAGAAATCTGCACATAAAATCAATTTGCAATAAAATCAGTAAGTTGTATTTGTTCAGCACAAACAGACAGACAGAGAAGGGGGGTTCAGGTTAAGGGGAAGAGTGTTGCTACAATGTTAACTTACAGTTTGATCAGAGTGCTGGCGCCCAAAAACTAAAATAGTTCAACTGACTTCGGGCAAAAAAAAGCCAGCGGCAGCAGCAACAGCACTTTCGGCTATTGTCTGGCTTGGGGGCGATTTACGTTAATAAATCAACAAATAAATGAAATGAATGAAATGAGTGCATAAATGCATTACAAATACACTCAGTGACAGGCCCGCGAACAATGTGCACCCAAAGGCAGACCGCAGACGGCGACTGTTGCAACATACAAAAATAAACAAAGGCAGCAGCAACAACAACTGCAACTGTCTGTCTGTATGTGTGTGTGTGAGTGTGTTTACGCTTTACAATGAATAAATTTGCAATATTTGTTTTCATTTCATTCAGTTAAAATGTTATTTTCACACACACACACACACAGATACACAATGAAGCAACGACAGTTTGTTGTCATCGGCTCAAAAGGGAAAGGAGGGGAGGACGATTTTGCTACTCAATTGAATCCCAACGATTGATTCAGTAGATTTTCTTTTATCACATCTCGTAACTATTCGATTCACATTACCACTCAATGACCGTTGGCTTGCCCCCAAAAATAACAAAAAAAACTAAGAAGTGAAATCAACTAAGCGTAACAGTTTACCTGTTTCATATTTCGATTACGTTTTACATTTTCCAATTGAATGCATTTTAGGGTTTAACTGTCTTTAGCAAACAACTTAATACTAATGCGGAACTTTGTGAGATTTATGATATCATTCAATCAAGGGAAAATTCCCTTCCGGAATATACATATATATTGAATTAAGCATAATTTCATTTAATTTTCTATAATTGCCAGATAATTGCGAAAGCCAACTTATACTTGGATTACACAAAACAATCAAGGAGTAAAAGTTATTCTTAGTATTTCATGGCGAAATTAGATTTCTCTCGCATTCTGTATTAATATTTCTCAGTATTTGATGCCAGAGGGAATTTTTTCCAACGCTTCTCAGTAACTCTATTATTATTTCCCAGTAATAGTTATCCTTTCCATTCACTGCTTTGTCAATGGAAATGCAAATGATTCATGGAAATGATAACAAGCTTCAATTAAAACACAAATACTATTAAAAAAGGCAATGATTTAAACAAGCTGCTTGCCATCAGGCATAAAACACCATTATTGAATGTATTCCAATAAAAAAAAATGTATGTATAATTTAATTATGCAATTTATAAATGTTATGTGCATATAAAAAATAGCTCAAGCTTGTCATGACACATTGATTAATTCGTTGATCGCTTGCAACATGTACGACGTGTTTTGTATACTGTACCAAAAAAAGAAGAAGCAGAAGCAGAAGTGGCAAAGAATGGGCAAAACATTGAACAATCGCTCATCTCGAATTCCGTTTCCGATAGCAATTCTCGTATTCGTATTTGCAATTGCAATTGCAAATTTCTATTGATATTCTTCTCTGGTCGTTGCAGCATTCAATATACCACAAATGGCACATCCATTACAGATGCAGCTGCATTGCAATATACAAATTTGCAACAGCAATCCGCAATTTGCTTATAAGCAACAACAACAACAGCAACAACAACAATTGCAAACCCACAACACCAAACCCCCATTGCAGTTTATCGCCGCCCATTTGGTGCACAAACAAATTGGGCAACTGTTTTGTTTGTGTCCGTTTCTGTCTGATTTAGCCCGCACATGACAAAAATGTTGCACAATGGCACAAAAAATCTGTTAGTTGTCAATATGTGCACAGTTGGACCACTTTTGCCAACGTGCAACCTTTAGCAGAGAGAGGGGGAGGGCGGGTGTTTTGGGCAGGTTATTTGGTCACAACAGCTGCAACAAAACTGTGGCCAAAGCATGAGAGAGCCAACAGAGTCGCAGAGTCGTCGGTGATGCTGCCACTGCAGCCCAAGGGAACCACACGCAAACACACACACACTTAGGGATTGAGTTGCACATACATGTACAAATATTCAACACTGAGAAAAAAAAATAGTTGCAGCTGTGAATTGTAGAAGTATGATTTGTTTGTATGTATTACATTGCATTTTCTCTCAGTGCTTACACACACACTGATAGAGATGCATTTAAAGTGCACGCTGTTCGTTTGCATTTGCGAATCAATCGTTTTGAATGATTGATAGAAATGTTTGATATACATTTGCCAGCTGGCAACACTGAACACAAACACACACCTTAGAGACTCAAACACACACTCTCAAACTTGTCCAGCGTGTGACACTCGCATAAAATCGATCGATCGCCGGAGGCCGATTTTTAAAAAAAGAAAATCTGTGAAAAAAAAGCGTTTCACATACGCCCCATGTTCGAAGATTCTGGCGCGCGTGACAAATTTTAACGCTCTGTCGCGCCAACCGAATTTGTTGCCAGCGGCGACGGCAGAAGAAGCAGAAGCCGCAGCAGTGGCTATACCTAATAATTTGAAGCATTAGACAACGAAACGATGAAAGAAAGTATGCGAAAGACATCAAATGTTGGACCAAAAGGATACTCCTTAGAAATCTGTTAAGCAAGGGAACTAGAAAAGAATTGCAATATAGATAAGGCAAAAAATATAGTTCCTATGTTCTTGAGTTATCCATTCAATCCTAACAATTACACCTTACAACTCCCTATTTCTCATGTCTGCAGGGTATAAGAAAAACCATAAAAAAAGGACCCAACGCTTACATTGAAATACGTTCTGGCTTTCACGTAATGTTAACATTTTTCTTATGCAAGATGCCGGCCGCAGCTGCTGCTACTTCTGCTGCTGCATAACCAAAGGGTCTTAAAGCTGCTTAAAGCCCTTGTCGAACGAACACATTAAAAAGTTTAGGGGCCGTTGCTTTCTTGTGGTTTCCTTGTCTGATTTAGTTAGAAGACAGAAGGAAAAAAACAGAATCATGGCCCAACTTGCTTTAAATGAAGAGGCCCAAAACGCACTTTTACTTTTATTTGTACTTGAGCTTCTATGTTTTTTTTTTTAGGATGGGGTCTTAATAAATAATTTGGCAAGCATAAATTTATGCTTCAATAAACCAGACCGCTGCCAAGGTCTCGAAGGCATCTGTGGCAAGGGCTAAGAGCTTCAAAAAGAAAAGCAAGAAAAAAAACAAGAAAAACAAGAATCCCACTTCGGCACCATAACGGAAATAATCAAGTTTGCACACCGCTGAAAGCCACACGAAGAAAGAAAGCAAAAAAAAAATGAAGAACTCCCAATGTCCAAGACGCACTTCAAAAGTATTTTGCACTTCTTCTCACTCCCATTTTTTTTTGGTTTACTTTTTCTCCTTCTTTCAACTCATATTTGTGGACCGCACTTTAAACTTGACGAAGAGTTGAACAGTGCCAGAAAAGAGCACGTGGCGCAACGAGTGTTAACTTAACTTTACTTTCTTCACTTTTTATACTCTGTTGGCTCAAATAAAAGGTATATTTGAGTTTAAAATGCTCAAAAGCATAAAAGTTTATTTAGGATACTCCTATAGGGTACATCTTTAGTCGTCTACCTTTCAGTTTGGCTTTATTTTTGTTTTCACACACCGCAGCAACCGCATGAGTTTTTCGGTTTTCTGGCTATGTTCGCCTGTTGGCTGTGTGCATAAATTGTGGCATGAATGTGCAGCTAACACCCAACTTTCACTCCTTCGCATTGGCCCTCCCCCTCTCCAGTGACATGTGCTACGTTAAAACAATAAACAACGTGACTTATCACATTGCGTAACTTGTGATTTAATTGGATTCACTACACACACACACACACACACACACATGCCGTGTAGTTGGCCTGACATGCCATGCCACCACGCCTTCAATGTTTCTCCAATATCCTCTGTCAATTTTTATGGCAACTGCACCACGAACTCGCCCTCGCCTTCACTAACTCCCCTGTCCCAGCCCTACGCACTGGCAAACGCAATAGCAATTGGCATCGGAATCGCAATCGATTGTGGTTGCGCAAAGTTTTTAATTATGTTTGCGGTTAGCAATTCGATTTTCTTTACATGGCCACGTGACAGGTGCAAAAAGTTATTGCCGCTTGATTATTTTATGTGTCTCTGTGGAGGTATATAAATGGGAGTAACCATCAGTTATATATATATAAGCTGTATAGATATTTGTCAGTCTGTTTTTTTTAAATCAATAGTTTTTGTTGTTTGCGCAAGGCATCAAAATGTTAAATATTAAAATGGCAACTATTTAAGACCGTACAAGCGTATAAACAGTTGGCCAAATGGTCAAATATTTACAGCATACAGCGTACATACATCAAACAGCATACAGCATGATGTAAGGGAACGAAAAGTTTTCGACGATGCTGCTGCTGCTGCTGTGTTGTGTGCGGTGGCAAATCAAATGCGCGCCAACATGGCGTATGCGTAATTATAATTATGTAACGCAAACAGCGCAAAGCACACACACATACACTCTGTCACGGTCATAGACAGACAAACGATACACACACACTCGCACACTCACACACTCGCAAACGCATGTACATATAGACAGAGGCATGCCATTTTAATTAGCATATAGAGCATCACGCATACGCCGCGTTTGGCCGGACTCAATTTCAGGCACTTGGCATTTGGACATGCCAGTTATAATTGTTCAACAGGCTTAAACAGACAAACGCACAAGTGTGTGTGTATGTGTGTGTGTGTGTGCCAGAGGGGAAGAGGGGTAGTGTATGCTTGCTTGGATAATGATAAAGTAGGATGGCACGACAGTTGCGCATTCAATTAACGCAGCGGCAACAGCAGCACACACACAAAGAGTCAATCACACACGCACACTTACACACACATAACTAGGTTAACAGCTTCGTTTCTGCTCCCTAATCCGCGGTCTGCCACGTGCACGTTTATCGAGACGCCTCACAGTTGCCACCTCTTACTCTCCCTCTCCTATTCTCTCTCTCTCGCTCTGTCTCTAATTTCCTCATTTTCAGTCACCAAAAACATTTTTGGCATAGTAAATTCTATTCAACCCAGCTTTTCCGCTCTCTTTCTCTCACCCTCTGTGTCTCTCTGTCTGTCTGTGTGAATACATAATTAAGCCATTCACAGTTTTGAGCATTTAAATTAAATTATGATGGCAAAGTGTTGAAATATCCCCAACGTTTTCCGAGCCAAATTTGGTACTTGTAGGGGCTGCGTTTTTGGTAGGGCGCTATCGATAATTGCGTGTGCCACTTAAAGGCATATATCGAACTTTGTTAATAGACAGCTGCTAATTATTACCTAATTATTATTTATGCGCGTGTGTGTGTGCTGTTTAGCGTGGGCGAGCACATGTTTTATGAAACATATGTGTGTGTGTGGAAGCTGAAAAAAATCATTGATTAAGCAAACTATGGAGATGCTTTCGATATATCAATCCATAAGCTTTGAAAACTTTATTTTATTATAATATACATCCCTGACACACATTTATATATACATATTCATATAACCAACTATGTGCAACTATCAAATGGTATTCAATGCAAGAAACAACTGCGACTGACTAAAAGGGCTAAAACGGAAGTCGACTTTCATAACTTTGCCGCTGAAAGCCGCTCGGCTATTGACTTTACTATAGACAGCAGGGGGTCGGAGAGGGAGTGTAGGACTTGCGAAGGCGGGCAATTGCATGGAATAGTTGGGCAAAATGTTCAACGAGCTACAAAAACCCGAAACTGAAAATCGGCAAAATAAGTGCTGCATATCCCCATACACAACATAAAAAAAAGAAGAAAAGCAAAACAAAACGAAACGAAAAGTTCCAACTGCTGTTTTTGGGTGGCTAAAAATATGAAAAGTTTTTGGGAACGTCAAGTGGTTTTGGAGTTGCAACACTCTCCCTGTGGTGGCATGTGGTGGGCGTTGCGCTGCTGCCTTTTTTGTGATTAGCATAAAACTGCCAAAGTCTGTGCAGAGGCCATAAACATTCGTACAACAGTCAAGACACACACAAACACATACAGAGAAGGACGACGGACAGACAGACGAATGGGACAGAAACGCTTTTTGGTTTTTAAATACCCAAAAATATTGTTACGAGTGCAACAGCAACAGCAGCAGCAGCATCGACAGGAAAACCACCAAAGCCGCACCCAAAAACTACAAAACACATCGCCCTCCCCCACTTCTAATCCTCCTGCCCCACTCTCTTGCTCTCATTCCCATTCATGTCCAGTTAAGTCCGAAGCTCACAATGCACCCAATGGGCCATTTTGGGCCATTGTGTCGACTCTCGACCATGTTTGCATGTGTTGCGCACTTTTGCCGCCAGGCTTACCTTGCACAGCCGCATCCGCTCAAGTACACACACACACACACATATATAGAGGAATATTCGACTTGGCTGTGCAGTTTTTGTGGGCTTCGTATTTGGCAAGCTAAACGAGTTTAGTTGGCCAAACATTATCATAACTTGGTCGTTTGCAAGCCGCAATGGTGTAATCGTTTCATTTTTAAAACGTTTTCGGCATTTTTACAACACTCAAACACACAGACACATACATACGAAATGACTGCCTTTCCGTTCATTATTTTGATGTCCGGTTTCAAGCATTTTTTGATACCCTTTTGCTGTATGTGCATTTCATAAATATGTTAAGCATTTCATGCAGACATTTGTCAAGTCACAGGGCGTATGAGTCACAGGATATAAAGGACGAACTATAAAAGTTCAGATTAAAAATTTTGTATTTTTAAACAGTTAGCTGAAAATGTAATTCTTAGTAATTTCTTGTAGATTCATCCCTAAGCATTTTCAGTTTTAAATCCACAATATAAAAGAGTATCTAACCTTTTACAACTTCCCACACATGAATTCTTCTTCTTTAACTTAGTTCACTAGAAAACGGGTCTAAAACGTTGCATACTTTTTTGGCGCATAATAATGGACTTTCACTTTTAGCTAGCAATATAACAGGAACACCCGCAATGGAATATTTAACTTTATTCGTCAGCAATTTGACTGCAATATATATAGTATACATATGTGGGCGAGTCCCTAACATACAACAGTAAAGTTAAACCCTTTTCTTTCATATCACAATCTGACGCCACATATGTATAATTAATACCGTGCATAATCAAGCAAGGTGGAATTAAGAACGCCTATTAATTATTAGTTTTGTTAGCAACCAAAAAATCATAATAATAATAGTGCCCCCTGGGCAGCAAAATGACTTCATTCCAGATCTATATAGTATATGGCGCATTTTTGTTTTAGTGCTGCTATTGAAATTAATTCAATGCGCTTAAATTTCACGTCTATTAGTCTCTCGAGTGCGACGACGCCACTTTCTAATTTCCATACCAAATTCCGTCTCCTTTTTTTTTGCTCTTCTTACAATGTTTTTGGTATGTTTTTGGCTGGCGCTGTTGCTGATGTAGCTGCTGCTGCTGCTGCTGTAGCTGTAGCTGCTGCTGTGTTTTGTCGCGCCAAGCAATTAATTTTGAATTTTAATACCCCCCAAAGTCACTGAGCGCCAACACACACACACACACACAGCTAGCTAATTGTGGCTAAAGCAATATGCAGGGCGCTTGCTATGTTGGCTCATCGGTTGCTCAACAAAGTTAAAGTTACACGGCACAAAATAATTTTAAACAAATATTTTTTTTAACAAAAATCAATTTCAGTTTTATAAAGATTTAGTATTTATGTGTGTCATGAATGACTTTAAATTTTATTTTTTATTTTTTCAATGACATTTTATTTACATTGCAAGTTTTTTGCTTGTGTAAAATATTTTAGGTCAATAAAGTCAATCGATATGCTAAAACAACTTTGGGCAAATGTCAGTAAAAAGTTAAAAATAAAAAAAATGCCACAAAGAAACAAAAAATGTTTACTGTGTAGGTTCGAAAAGGCAAAGTAGAGGCAAAAAAACAGGCAGCTAAAATAAGAATCCGTTGCAAATCGAGACGAGAACAACAACAGCAGCAACAACGCCAACGACGACGTCGACGACCTTCGACGAAAGTTTTGTTGTGACATAAGGCGAAAAAACATACACACACATCCACACACACACACACATACACAAGCATAGCACAACATATTAAAACAACATGAACTGGCAAACACACACCTTGCCACCGGAAGCGGAAACATCGCGAAAATGTCAAAGGCAAAAACAGCAGCAGCAGTCAGAACAGAACAGAACAGAACAGAACCGAAAAACCATTAAGGCGACAGCAGTTACTGGGTCAAAGGCACAAAGCAGGACATAGGCAATAAAGACAAGTGCCACCAAAAACGTGGCAGCAACATCAGCAGCAGCAGCAGCCATTAGATACGCCCAGCACAAGCTTTGTGTAAACACTGTTTAAAGTGTGACCCAAAGAAAACAATGAGCGCACAAATTTAATCAACAATAAAAACCGTTAAAAGCATGCAAAATAGACAAACAACAAAGCAAACAAACAAACAGAGTCTGCTTTTGCTGAAAGTGAAGTTCACGTAATACAAACAGTTTGAGACAATGAAAAGCCAGTAATTTATTGTGTGGCAGCGCTAATTGCAAAAATAAAACATGATTTATGGCCCAAGGACGATAAAAGTGGGCCGAAAACAACAACGTGCCGTTAGCCAGATGCCAAAAAGAAACGAAAGCAAGAAAAAAACCAAAGAGCCAAAAACAGGCAGCTGCCAACTGGAGGGCTCAATAGGCATACAGCAGGTCTTAGTGTGTGTGTATGTGTGGCAAGAATTAAGTTGTAACACATGATGTGCGAGCAGTGGCTTAGTGAAGAGGGTGCAAGTTATAGTTCGAAACCTATAGCTCAAAATTCCTTACAAAAGTACCCTTCCTGCCACTCCACTGCATAGATATCTAATCCAAGAAACAGTGTCAGAATAATCTATGGCCAAACAAACAACATTCAAAGTTCAGTTGATTCGAAAAATGTTCATTTTGGGTAAGCAGACAGACTTTGGCCAATTATATATAGATAATTGCTATGCGAGCGGCTTTTTAAATGAGTTGACAACCAACAGCTGAATGATGATAGCAATAATGATAATGATCATAATGATGATGATAATACGAATACTGATGGGAGTGTGTGTTTGTGTTAAGCCAGTCGAATCAATGGTTTGGAAGCAAATCAATCAAGCAGAAAGACTCATTGCAAACAAGTTTTTGTAGCACCGTTACGGCAAGCCTGGACTCCAATCTTATTTTGGGGACGACTAGTTTGTTATTACTTTCACTAGTTTAGCTGACACGACAACAGTCAACGGCTGTGGCCAAAAGCAAAGCTCATCATTATGGCTCATTAGCAAAGCAATTTTTGTGTGTGTTACTTCGCATTTTTCGCAACGTCCTTCGTCCTTGGCTGCTCTGCCCTATTTGTAGTTTAGTTCCTGGTGTTGGTTATATTGAATGCTGCTAATTTGCACATAAGCCGCTTGGGAGCCCTCGTGCATAATGCCAAATATCCACCCCCCCCTCCACCTCTCTATCTCTATCTGTTGACAACAGGGGACCTGCTTCGTTCGTTCGTTCGTTTGTTCGTTTGGGCCCAGGCAACCAAGCAACTAACTAAGCCCCTTTAAGCACCAGACAGGAGGCAGAGAACTTGGAGCCTGGACCTAATCCAACTGCTTATTACATACTAGATGTCTTTGCAGCACCCCAAAAGTATGCCAAACACACACACACACACAAATAGATAATATAGACTGGACAAAGCAGTCAACACAAACGTGGCACAACTTCGCAAATGGTCTCAAATGGACGACTCATCTCGTTCCATTGATTTTTAGGTGCAATTCACGAGCTGTGTGAGGAGTAGGGAGTTTAGGGTCGCAGTGCCTCAGGGAAAATCTAACAAAAAAAATAATTAACCGCAAATTTTCAAACAAAACCCAAGTATAAAGATTTTTGGGAGGGGAAGCATGAATGCCCAACTAGGAGTTACCCTGTAAGAAACTCTATACTAAGAGCTTCAGATCTCGATTTTCCCATTAACCCTCACCTTTAACATTCCCGAACTGATCAACAATAAAAAACAGGGCATTAAAGGACAAGAAATCTGCCCAACATCAACACAAAAGCACAGGCAAAAACCTAATAAAGGAGGTTGGGGACACGTGAACATTTGCCAGAGTCGGACGACTCTTTGTAGATGACTTTTTGCCATTCAAGGGGAACGGCTTAATGTGCCGGTGAGCGCACATGAGGCGATGTTAGCGGCATGTGTCCATTATTTGGTACATTAAGACCAACAAACGTGGTCCTAAAAGGGGTGTGGTTCTGGGGCTGAGAGGGCCACATAAGGCCATGGTCCGTGGTCGGAGACATGCACAAGCATAACGTTGTTGATAGCCTTTATTGTCTGGCTGTTATAGCAACAACAACAACAACAACAACAACAATGAAACAAACACGCAAACTGCAACAACTGTTGCGACTTTTAATGTCAACGAACGGAATGAAACGTGCAGATGAGGGTGGTATGGCGGGGGTGATAATGAGAAAGAGGTCTGTTGGCTCCACATGTTGACGTTGGCAACCGCAGCAACAAATGTGCATAGAGACAGCAACAGCAGTTGCAACATTCGTAGTAGAAGCAACAGCATCCTGTTGCCAACCAACCCCACACACCCCACATTCTACCTCCTGGCACTCATTATGTGTAATGGCTGCAGGAGAACATCATCAACAAGAAGCTGGACGAAGCAGCGAAAAACTGGCTTCACAAATGTCAAAGGAGTGCGAGAGAGCGAGCGGGAGAGCAAAAAGCAATGAATGCAAGCTACCTGCACATTTTCGCATAAAAGGCAAACAGCTACTGCCACAATATCTTCTTCTTCTTCTTCTTGCGTTTTTTGCATTCACATGCCCGCTGGCAAACGACAACAACACCAGCAACAGGAGTAACGCATTGCAGTAATGAGAAATGCAAAAAAAAAAATAATTTATGCAGACTCAAGACAAAAAACCGCGACTTGGAGATACTCTACGCCGATCCCAAAAATTAGTGATTAGTCCACATTTTCGATTACCACAGTTTCTCGATTTTTAAATGTTATACCTAAAAAGTCTTGACTTGAGCTCCAGAATAATTCTGCATTTAAGTCTAGAAATGCAATTTTTAGTCGATTTTTCTCCCATTTTTTTCCTGCCATATATCTTGTTTATATATTTAATTTCCTTTCGTATTCTTAACTTTAACTAACCTTTTATTATTATCTAATTTTCTTTCTAGCATGGACTACACAACGCTACTGTGCTGCGGCCTGGCTTTCGTATTATATTTGAACACCCTTAATGCGGGCTTTGTCTATGACGACAGGTAAGAGATGAGATAAAGCTTGAGAAAATAAAAGGCAATATTTAAGCTTAAGGGCAAATTTGTGTATTTAAGTTAAGAGCAAACACCACACACACACACACACACTGACATGATTGCTGTGACAATCTTAAATGTCGAAAAAGAGAAGGACGCAACAAAAATTAAATAAAGTAAAAATTTTCTGAAATTTGGGGCGAACTGTGCTCTGTGCTGGCTGTGCGGCATGTGGCATGTGGCATGCCTCGGTTACTGCAATGGAATTTCTCAGTGGTACTTAAAATCGAATTTCAAGGCACACACACACATGAGTATATACTATACATGTACGCTGTGCTACATGTTGCCGCTGCGGCTGACTGGCTGACAAGAGAAGGCGACTCTTCTAGCGATTTTGTGCGGCATTAGAGTGGCATTTGTTTATGTGAACCGCAGAGGCAACGACAACGGCAACGGCAACATCAGTGCCAATACTCTTCTGTCTGTGTGCCACGAACCACTTACCAAAATCCCTACATAGTCCGCCAGCTGTGCGTGCAGCAAGAGTCCAGGTGAAGTCCACTTTACCTACCCACCCACAATGATGGGGTTTGGGCGCATGATGTTTTCGCATCCTGATGACACAGTGACAACATCGAGATACACACACCACAGCACAACCCAGCTCAGCTTTGTTTGAGTGCTTGAGAGTGGGGCCGAAAATAAAAATTATTGCAAGTACTCAGGCACAAAAGCCGATCAAATTTGGGTTATATATAGAGGCCAACAAATTGTTGTGTGAAATATTTAACATTTTCTTAAAAATCTTTTTGAAAAAATTTAAAATCAAATACTTAAAATCACCCGAAAACCCAACTAATATTTTCCATTTCCTCTTCTCTTTTATAGACGCGCCATATTGGGCAATGCGGATGTCACGGGTGCATCAAGTTGGCAGCGAAGTTTTGCCAATGATTTTTGGGGCACGCCGCTGACCGACAGCGGTTCGCATGGCTCCTGGCGACCGCTGTGTGTGCTGAGCTTTCGTCTCAACTATCTGCTGGCTGGTGGCTTTGCGCCATGGGGCTTTCATCTGACCAACAATCTGTTGCACTGTGTGGCAACGGCGCTGGTGGTGCGTGTTGCACGCACACTGCTTGCCTCCTTCTGGGCGGTACTGGCAGCCGGTGCACTATTCGCCGCTCATCCCATACACACAGAGGCCGTGGCGGGAGTGGTGGGGCGTGCGGATGTTGCTGCCTGTGTCTGCTATCTGCTCACGTACCTCAGCTATCTGCGGCATATGCGTTGGCGTGAATCAGCCGATCCACGACAATGGTTTGCCCTAGCGGCAACGATCATCTTTGCGCTCGCAGCGCTTCTCTGCAAGGAGACGGCCATCACGGCGCTGATTGTGTGCGCAGCGTTCGATGTGATGCGTGCGCTCAGTGGACAGGTGGATAAGGTGAGTAATGATAAGTTTTGAAAAGGGGTTGAAATCGAAATCCTTCTCTTCTCTCTCCCTTCCAGCAACGTTTGCGTTCTCTGGGCTTTGTCCTGGGCGCTCTCGGCTGCAGTGCCTATTATCGTCTGGTCATTGTGCCTGGACCACAGAGCGCTTTCTCCAGCGCTGACAATCCCATAGCAAGGACAGCTTCGAGTTGGACGCGTTTGCTGACATTTCTGCATCTGCCCGTTGTCAATTTGAAGTTGATGTTGCAGCCGCAAGTGCTGAGCTTTGATTGGGGCATGGATGCGTTGCCGCGTGTCACAACGCTCTGGGATCGTCGCAATGCACAAACTGTGTGCTTTTACTCGGTGCTGGTGGGCGTGGCATGGCGCTGTGGCAAGGTGCTGCTGCACAGCAGTGAGCACGATAGTAGCAGCAACAACAATAATAATCATAATAATAATATAAATAGTAGTTCAAGCTATACACAATATCATATACAAAAGGTGGGCAGAAAGTCGCGCGCCAAGCGCAAGCGATTAGCCAACAACAACAACCTCAACAATAACAACAACAACAACAACAGCAAGTATCAAGCCTATGAGGTAGCGTACCAACAGGATGCGCTGCCTTGCAGCGATTGCAACAACAACAACAGCAATGGCGCCTATGTCTATGGCGATGCAACAACGGCAGCCGCCGTGCCACATGCCACAGCGCCGCTTCTAGTGTCTTCCGCCGTTAGCTTGGCGCTGCTGAAGGCATTTCGTGGCTCACGCAGCAGCAGCAGTTGCAGCAACAGCACCACAGCCAGCAACAAGAGCAGCGGCAGCAACAGCAGCTCCACTAGCTCCACCAGCTCCACTTGCAGCTCTCTAGATGTGGCATCGTCGGCATCGTCGTCGTCATCGGAGTATATGCTGCGTGGCATGTCCTTGCCGGCACGCAATGCTTGCATACTGCTCATGTCCTGCGCCTTTCTCACCCTACCCTTTCTGCCCGCCAGCAATCTGTTCTTCTATGTGGGCTTCGTTGTCGCCGAACGTCTGCTGTACCTGCCCAGCGTTGGCTTCTGTCTCCTCGTTGGCTATGGCGTCTCTAAGCTGCTTGCCTGCTCGCACACACGCAAATCCCGCCGTACACGCTGCCTGCTGTTGCTCGCGTTCAGTATGCTGCTGGCAGCAATGTGTGTGCGAACGGTGCGACGCAATGCCGATTGGCGGGATGAGGAGAGTCTGTTTCGCAGTGCCATTACGGTCAATCCGCCAAAAGGTAAGCTCTTATCAATTTGGGCTAACGGAATTGCTTAATGCAATCTTTCGTTCTATTTTTCTTTTTTTTTCGTTGTAGCTTTGGGCAATTTGGGCAGCGTTTTGAGCTCGCAGGCGCGCTACGAGGAGGCCAAACAGGTGCTGCAGGAGGCCATTCGTTATCGGCCCAACATGGCGGATGTGCACTTTAATTTGTGAGTATCAGCAGCGATGAACTAGTTGACCATTAAGCTTAGTACAAGGTCTACTCGTGTAATTATCCACCATGCCACATGTCACAAACACACACACACACGATGCAAGTGCTCGGATAAATGGCACTGACTCTTTGCTCGTCAGCCATTTTCATTATCTGTATTTGGTTTTCTTTTTTTATTCGCTGTAGCTTGGCTGCGCATTTAGTGCGACCATTTTCATGGCCCAAGGCTGCTGTCAAGCCAGCTAGACGCTGTTCAAGTTTGTAATGCAGCTGCAGCTACTGCTAGTACAATGCCAAACAAGCTGTCAAATGAAGCCCATTTTGTTGTATTCCGCAGGCTGGAGAGTGAGATGACGGTATTCTTTTTATACGCCTTTTGCGAAAACTATGCGCATTTTGTGCTGTTCACTTTTTTTTTCATTGCATACTTTTGCGCTCAACTCAACAAAAGTCCTTGGCGTTCACACTCCAGCCAGGAGAACTGTCTGTCTGTCTATCTGTCTGTGTGTGAGTGTCTTTATGTCTCTAACACACACACACACACATACACCCAACCTAGCCACCCACTGTATTCCACCCATTCGTCTGTCAACGTCTGACAAAGTCTGTAAGCGTGCTGTTTTGTCTGTTGTCTGTTCGCATTGCATTTTCGCTCATTGCGCATATTTTGTTGCAGCAGCAGCAGCAACGAGACGAGACAACATAACGGCCAAAAGAAAAGCCAACAAGCAGCAACAACAGCAACTAGTATAATATGCCATATAACAACAGCAACTAACACAAAAAACACAGCAACAACAACAAGTGTCTTAGCTACTGCAACTGGAAATAGAGTAGTTGTAAAGGCAAAAAAAACGTTGCAGCTGCAAAGCTTTAAGATTGTAAGATACCCTGTAAGTGGTTGCATAGTGCCTTTTAAATATAATAATAATTCTTGCACCCAAGTTTCAAACCAATATACCCCTTACACCCTTTCACAGCAAACAATAGTGCATAGAAAATAGAAATGGCAAAAAAAAAGAAAACGCAGCTCGCGGAGTTGCGCTTTGAATATTCAGTGCGTCATTTTAGCATAGCGTTCCTTTTTTTGTTTGTCGCCTTTAACGACTCTAACTTCAACTCTACTCCGACTCCCACTCCCACTCCCAATTCCGACTACGTTCGTCCCGCAACTGTGCCGCAGGCGACGCAACGTTGCGCCTTGTCGCATGCCAGATTATTGCATGTGATTTTGGCGGCTAACCAAGCCAAACCCTCCCGTAGAGAGCCCCAGTGAGTGCTGTTTAATGTCAAAGTACTCGAAAGTCAATGGTTCAGAATCCAGGTCACATTGCTATGGCTGCTGTCATATATTCAACACCCAACTCCTGTGTTTCACACACAAAGAATACAGCGAGTATTAGCCGCTGGCAAACGAAACCCTTCAATGTCCAAGAAGCATATATGACAGCACAGAGGACCAACCGCAGGAAGCAGCCGCGTGACATGTTTGCACACACACACACACGCACACACATACTCACACTCCAAAAACGCTAATCGAAAATCAATGTTGTCAGCAGCAGCAGCAGCAGCGAGTCGTTCTTTCCCTTTTGGGATGCTATTTCCTGTTTCGCGCTCAAAAGGATAAACAGCTGTTTGCACATACTACAACACTACGACTATATTATTTACAACGATCAAGCCATCAATAGCAAATGCTGCAGGCATTCGTATACGTTTGCTTGACTGATTACGCGTGCCCCACGTGGTGCGCAAGGACACACATCCTTGAGGAGACAGTTGTTGTTGGATAAGAAAAGCAAAAAAATAGCAAAGCGACATTGACAAAATTCACTGTATTACCTCTGTTTGCCAGACAATAAGAAGAGGAAGAGGAAGTGGGTGGTATTGCGTATACGTATATCTGTTTAGGGTGTGTAGCAAAGAAGAAAAAGTCTGTTGGCATCCTTGAAGAACGTACAAAGCAACCAAACACCAAACAACGATACCTGAAATCATTGAATTGCATAATTTGATTTCTTTTGCATATAACAGAATGCTTCAAAGCACTGCTTTAAGACGCAGCCATAAAGTGTATTTGCAGTGCAAACTAATTGCATAAATCTAAGCAATCTTTGCTTGCCTCTTCCCAAGTCTTAGCCTTTTGCGGATGGCTCTTGCCATTCAGCTTGCCAGATGCTTGACAGGTTTCTAGGCGCCGTCAAGTGGCCGCCAGTTGCCGCCACAAGGCGCTCTAATTAGATATCAAGTTGTTAAGGTGGTGGCAAGAAGTGTGCGACAAGTTCAGAGCAGAGCGTCAATTATATAATGGCACAAAAAAAAACACACTTTCACTTTTAACGCTCTCTCAACTCAGCAACAGCAACAACTCATTCACTTACTTTCTCTCTCTTATTTCTATTCACACTTTCCAGGGGCATACTGCATCAGAATCAGCAGGACTTCAAGTCAGCCGTTGAGTGTTTTCAACGCGCCATCAAATTTCGACCAAGTTTGGCAGGTGAGTTTGTAACTTTAAACTTAATAATATAGTTTGAACTGAGGTGTAGATACTTCACACATGACTCTAGCTACTCTAAATGCTCAAACTAAGTACTCTCCCTTATCCTTACTTATACTCCTATATAGTGGCCTATCTCAATCTGGGCATATCATTTATTGCGCTGGGCAAACGTCAGCAAGCCATTGAAATACTACAATTGGGTGCCACGCTAGATGGTGCAGCGGTGCGTGATCGTGGTGCACATGATCAGGCCAGAAGTTCAGCCTTTCTCCAGTTGGGTGCACTCTATGTGGAGCAGGGTAAGCTGCAGCGTGCTTTGGCTGTGTATCGGGAGGCTTTGTCGTCGCTGCCAGCGCTACTGCAACAGAGAGAGGTGCTTTATCAACGCATTGGCGATGTCTTTGGCCGACTGCAGCAATGGGATGAGGCGGAGCGACATCATCGTGCCGCCTTGGAGCTGCAACCCAATCAGGTGGCAGCGCATTTGAGCTATGGCATAACGCTGGCCAGAAATGTAAGTGTAAAGAAACTTTACACGATTGTTCTTCAGATTGAATAACTCTTTTTGTTTGATTTGCTTGCAGAGCAGTCGCGCTTCGGAGGCGGAGATGTGGTTCAAGCGTGCACTGAAACTGGCACCGGAACAGGCCAGCGTTTATCACCATTATGGTAAGTATTATTACTAATAAAAGATAATTAAAATTACTATCAAGCATTTTCTTCTAGCTGAATTTCTAGCCTTGCAGTCACGTCATCACGAGTCTGCCGTTTATCATCGACGCGCCGCGGAGTTGGCGCCTACGGATTATGCTTTGGTGGTGGCAGCTGCAACCTCTTTAAGGCTGCTCGATCGCAAAGCGGAGGCAGAACTCTGGTATCGCAAGGTAAGCTTCAACCTATCAAACAGCTTTTAATAAGTGCAACACAATTAAAATGTTTACCCCTCTCTACAGGCCGTTGCCTTGCGACCGGATGATGCACATGCTCACACGAATTTGGGCGCCATATTGCATCTGCTGGGACGCACAAATCATGCGGCGGCAAGCTACAAGGATGCACTCAGACTGCAGCCGGGCGATGCCATAACGTTGGGCAATCTGGCCAAGTTGGGCGTGACAAATGTTTAGCCACCAAGTGGATGATAGCGTTAATTATCGTGAGAGGAACAGAGAGAGCACTAGTTATTTTTATATATGTATGCGCAGGCCGATTACAGCCGTTAGATAACTCTACAGAATTTATACGAAAGGACTTCGATATCATTTAGCAGAAGCAGAAGCAGCAACAGCATGTAAATAAAACCACAAAACGCAGCGACCAAAGATAGTCAAAAAGCAAAAATAATTAAAAGGGAAACGCAAAATCAGAATTTAATGTGGCTCGATGACAAAAAGGATAAGAAGAAGCAGATGACAAGAAATATTAACGAAGCAGTAGAGACAGAGAGAACAATAATTAAACTACCTAAATGTTAAGTTAAAAAAAATCGAATGAAAGAAACAAAGAAAAACCTTAACCGGAAACCGGATGCAGGTGCTGTACAGTGAATATACCCTGAAGCAAAACTATCAAAAATGCCCAAAAAAGAATAATACAGTTGACGAAATATCGATAACAAACATAAAGTGTCTATTTATCGATAACACAACATGCGACAGTTTGCGTAACTTTATGTGCTTAAAAATATATATGAATGTAAATTATTGTAAATATAGTAAACCAAAAAAAAAAAAAAACGACCCAATGAAGAATTATAAAGATTATATAATTATTGAATATATATAAAAATAAATGTATATGTTTGACTGCATATGGACTATGCCTAAACATTGTGGTGGCTTTCTGTTTGAGCCAAGCGGCTCCACTTTTTTGTGTACACAAGAAAATAAAACCAAATATGATTGTATAAATAAAAAACCTTAAAGTGTATGGAAATGAAAAGAGAATACATATATTATATATATATATAATTAAAGAGAAAAAAAAAAACGAAAACTATTTGAAAAACATAAAACCAAATACTTTTGCATTTTCAATACTCCGCCGGCTCATTGTGCTTTAAGCTGCTTAGCTAACCGATAAGCAGCAAACTCGAATGCTATGATATTGTTCTCCACCCTTTGCCCCAGCCCCAAGTGGCGCACATTGAACCCATAATTGTGACCACTTTTGCCCAAAGCACCAAGCACCACTTGGCCAAGCAGCCAACCAACTATATACCCACTGGCAGTGGAAATATTTTTAGTGCTTAACGGCTTAAAATCCCCTTAAAGTCCCGCACCTTCCCGCGTTGCCCTGTCCTTGGGGCCACAACCAAGTACAAACACAATCAGTGTCAAAATTTTCGAGCGAGAGTCGAAAGCAAAGGCAAAGTCGAAGACGTTGACTACACTTGAAGAAATATTATATGAAAAGAGTTTGAGTACGAAACTCTTTATTTTATTAATCGTTCATAACTTTCTCTCAGTGCACAAGTGCTTGCAAGCACATCGAGAAGGCCAAGTCGCCACTTAAGCCCAAGCAAACCACAACAAGAAATAAAGCGTTTGTGTCTTATGCCAACTAAATCGCTGGATTATGAATTACAATATACTTGACTTGGCCACGACAACGAGCAGCACCAGGACCAGGAACGCAGTCTTGCACTTTGTCTCTTTCTCCCACTCGACTGCAAGTCATAATATTGCTACAGCTAATGCAGGCAGCTAAATGGCTGCTAGAGGGGCAATGGTAAGTAGCGATGCTGCAGAACGATAAAGGTGATGACTTTTGACACGCAAAGGATCGGGCCAGGACCTTCAAACCAGCAGCACCAAATAGCGACTGGTTGTTTGTTTGTTTGTTCGACGAGTTTGCGGGGCGAAAACGTGCACAAGAGTCAACTCTTCGTGGCGTATAAATGAATGCATCAGTCAGTCAATCAGTCCAGTCAGTCATTCATTCAGTCATTCTCTGAGTGCAGCGTTTGTCCTGCTTGTGTGCCACATCAACAGCGCCAAGCACTTTGTTGCAGCAACAGCAAACTGAAGCAGCTGCAGCAGCAGCCACTATTGGCCACTAAATGTGCTCGCTGCTAGTTGCTCGCTCGTTCGTTCGAGTGCTGCTCACTAATTGCAGACGCCTTGTCTGTCCCCAGCGTGCAAGCAAACCCCACTCATGACAAACAGTGTTGACAACTTAGCTGGATTTTTGCTAGTGAAGAAAAGGTATTTTTAGCTCGTATACTTAACATTTCTATAAATACTTTTAAGTATTTCTTAGAGCAACGTTTCTTACCAACTAGAACTAAGCCTCATCTATGAAATGTTGCTTCTTTTCGACAACAACAGCTTATCCCAAAACTAGCTACGATTGCCCTGGCAACACTGCAGCAACAAGCGAGCCATTGATGCGCTGCCTTTCCTTACAAGTGACTCGTTAGCTTTTGTAGGACGTGGCAGGATACTGGCAGTGAGTAGAGACTTCAGACTAAAACTAAGGTTAGCTTGTGTGTGTGTGTGAGCTGAGCGCGCTAATTACTGACAGCTTCAGCAGCTAGCTTGTGCGCGGATTTATGACAGCGCCAGCGTCAGCATCAGCATCAACATCAACGTCGACGTCGACGTCAGCTACACTTTGGCCACACTCAGCTGCTGGCTAAGACCTCCTTTTTGCGCAACCCTCATCATCGTTGGGTGTTTTTGGTG
This sequence comes from Scaptomyza pallida, assembly GCA_018152965.1. Taxonomy (NCBI): domain Eukaryota; kingdom Metazoa; phylum Arthropoda; class Insecta; order Diptera; family Drosophilidae; genus Scaptomyza; species Scaptomyza pallida. Next base: position 100,953 of record JAECXP010000130.1, read on the forward strand.
GTTATGTTTTTCGAGTGCGCACAACCCAAAAGCTAAATACTTCAAAAAGACTGTGAGGACAACAACAAGCAAAACGGGTGAATTGGTCTTTGTTTAAAGTGGAACACGAAGAGAAAGCTGTTCAGGTCAACGGAGACCCAAATTGTGAGCGTTTGAGATTCGGGCTGCCAAATGCAGACCTCAGATGCAACTAATTCGAACTAATTATGCTGCCCCAAAAAAAACTTAAGCAAGACAGAAAAAAACATGTTTGATGTACACAAACATAAACTCAGAGAGAGGCAGAGTACGAGAGAGAAAGAGAAAGAAAATGGCAACGCTTGGTAGTTTTATGTTTTAATTGTGGCTTACGTTTGATTTGGCCAAAGGGCATACAACGTACCATGACAGGCATAAAAACAAAGGCAAACATGCTGGTACATGCCACACACACATAATTACACACACACACAACAAAAAAGACAAAGAAAGAGAGAGAGAGAGAGAGCGAGGGACGAAGACTTTTATTTACAAGTGGGTGATGGCAAATCCAAAATCATTTGTTATTTGCACATTTGCCAAGTGTGCTTGTGTGTGTGCGTGTGTGTGTGTTCTATGTGTGTGTTAGAGAAAAACTTTTACCGGACTCTGGTCTTAAATCGCTTTTGATGAGGGTCACATCAAATGCTCCCGCCTGACCATTACAGACCGTTACAGCGAATGCTCCCTGGAGCAGACCCTCAAGGCAACAGTTTTTTTCTTAAGCAGGAAACCATACAGGAACAATCTTTCATATTATAGTTTGTCTTCATTTGTTCAGATAATATTTCAAATTATTACTTTAAGTTCAAACATATATGAAAACAAGACAAGACAGATTTTTCTTTAAGCTAGTTTTAAAATCTTTTTACAGCTAGACACTTCAAGACTCAACGAAATGAGCCAATTAGTCGCTAGTGTTGCAGTTGCATCATTGCTACTTGATGCTTGATGCTTCATGCATGCTGCATCTGTTTTTATGCTGCTTACTGCATGCGGCACTTGTGTCAATGCCACATTTTCGTAGTCACACTTGACAGGCAGGCTGGCTGGCAGGCAGCGTCCCAAACGTGACAACGTCAACACTTTTGCATTCGCATAATAATCATATTGCGAATATAATGGCGTGAAACAGCAACAACAACAACAGCAACAAAAAAAGATGCCTGACAGTTGACAGTTGCAACTGAAGCTGAAGCATGGCGTTGTCAGCGCCAACGCTCGCGTTATTATACTCTGTCCCAAAAATAGGGGATAACAAAAGGATGGAGAATGGTTTTGAATTAGAAAAATTAATAAGATGGTCATGTGGAACTACTTATGGATTATATATCCTAAAATATATTGTGCTTTTGCTTTGCTAAGTAAATAACTTTTCATAAAGTTTATTAATATTTTCCCACTTTAACAGAGTATTTCTTCGTCAAGCTCCCTCTCTATCTCATCCTTCTTACGACATTTTTTTTTTTTTGCTTTTTTCTTGCTCATCTCATTGTGTAATTGCACAAAAATAAACTGGCTGACTGTTGTTGTTGTTATTGCTGCTGCTGCTTGCTGTTTGTGTTGCAAGCTCTTGTGTGCCAAATTTCAGAATCTGTTGCATAATTTTTTGGATTGCGTGTTGCCTTTTGTGCCTGGCTGACTGTCGCTGGCGCGTGTTCAAGTGTTGACAACGCCAAAGCCAAGAGCTGAGAGCAGCAAAGGCAAAGCGAAAATTGCAATTGCAACAGCAATTTATGGCTTACAAGTGGAATGGAATGGCAGCAAGCTGCAGCAGCAGCAGAAGAAGCACAAGACTCGCAGGCATGATGCATTTTGCAAACGCTCGCAGAAGCAGCAGCAAACAACAAACACAAAACAATGCCACTAGCTTAATAATATGCAAATTTCATGTGTAGTTTTGTAATTTCAAACAATTACAAATCGTATAAATATGTCTGCAGCCAACAAAACAAAACAAAAAACGAATAAGAAACTCCACATTTTGTCGGCTTTAATTAAAAGGCAACTACTCGTTGTAGTTGCAAAAACACATACATATATATGTATATATAGAAATTTTTCTATGCCAGCGGCCGCACAATTAAAAATCAAAATGTCAAATTACACATATACTACATGCAGCAAATTACACACACACACACACACACACACACTTACACATGCACACTCCCGCACACATAGTCTGAACTTTATATATATGTATAGAGACATCAGTAAACTAAGCTGACAGTAAAAAGTCCGTCCAAGCGTGTAATTAGAAATTATATCCAATTGCCCTGCGGCCACTCGAGCAGCCGAACGGCGGCTCTGTCTCTCTCTGTCCCTTTCTATCTATCTCTCTCGCTCTTACGCTCCACCACTTGATTTTTGGTTTTTCGAGACAGCCACAATGCCTGTGGATTGAATGTGCATGTGCTGGCATGTATGTATGTTAGAGTAAGTCTTTGTGTGTGTGCGTATGTGTTTTTGCCCAGGATATGGTACTATGGAGCAATTGAATACTTTTGCTAAAGAGAAAATAAGGGTTGTACTTAAAAAAAAAATATTTCGAGATGATGAAACAGTTTTACTTGAACGATAATAATTTTCTAACCACAAACTCCTCGATTTATTCACACAAATCGTACACTTAATCCCATTGTACACCTGACCGAAACTGATGCTGCAAAATGTTTTAACTGCAGCAGGCAGCAGGCTGGTCGGCTGGCTGGCAGGCAGGCAGGCAGCCTGTTGTAGTAGTTGTTCACAGTCAACAGTCTTTCCGGTCTTGGACGCTCTGCCTATGACCCAGGCGTTCATGGCGTTCAGTCTGTCGTCAACTGGCAGTCGTGGCGTAATCGACAGTCGACTGTCGGGCAATCGGCAATTGGCAACCGGTGGTGCTGGCGAGAAAACCCTTTGGCAGCTGCCAAATTGTCTCTTGTGGTTGTCACACACTGCGTATTAGTAATGCGCCATACGCAGCTTTGCCCGGCTGCCAGTTGCCGGCTTTGCTCGGGTGTTTTGTGTCAAGTGTCAATGTCTGTAAGTGTGTGTGGGTGTGTGGGTGTGTGTGCGTGTGTGTGTGCGTATGCTAGTGTTCGCGTGTGTGTGTTTTCAATTACAAAATGTCAGACAAGTTGAAAATTAAATTCACAGCGTTTTATCGATTTTAAGTTGCAACTTTCCTCCCCCCCAACAGCTTTCTCTTCGTTTCCCCCCGCTTCCCTGTCATATTAAAGTTTTGCGCCTTGCTTCCCAAAAAACTTTTGCTAAATGCTGCTTCAGGTAAGAAGGCAGCTCATAACAAGCTAACAGCTATTCCCTGCCCCCTCACACTTTACGCCCATTTCCGCTTACTATCCCTCTCTGAAAAGTTGGAGACATTTTGGCTGCTTTTGTGCTCAGACTAAATGGCAAGCAGAGATTAAACACACATACATATACTTACTTATACACAGATATAGACAGTCTGCAAAGTCGGTTTCTATAAGCCACTTTACACACACACACCCATATACACGTTGTAAGTGTGCAGAGGGCGCGCTTTTAACCAGCCCAAAAAGCTACTTAATAAAAGCAGACAAGACCTTGATTTGTCGCGAAATTTTTAGCTATAAAAGTTATAGTGTGAAAGTCTTAAGATGTGTATAAATATACGTTGGTAAAGTAAGGTTTAATATACTTCAAGTAAAGAATAATATCGAAAAGGATTCTCGTTTAGTTTGTTGAAAGATTCTTTCGACGAATTCGATATTTTTTTTATGAATTTTTGTAAACAAATTTTCAATTTTAGAAATATTTTCCTAAGTTCCCGAAGTCTTTTGCCCCCAAGTATGATCTTCTTATGAAGTTCAAAAGTCTCGTTAGAGCAGAGCCAATTGTCTGGCAGCCACTTGACCAGATGAAACATGACACACACACTAACACACACAAACATACAGACAACCATTACAAGTAACGCCAAAAGCCGCTTAAAATCGTCAAATGTAATATCTTGAGCTGCTGCTGCTGCTGTTGCAGCGTGGCACAAACAACATTAGGAATAACAATGCATGGCATCGCACAAAACAAGGATTCTCGCCGTCTCCCTCCCTCCTGCATCTTTGGAAGCGTGACAATGTCAGATCCAGACGTCACAGGGTTTTAAGTGCCGCTGCAGACTAACGAGGGGTGGGTATGGGGTTGGGAGTTATTTCTGTCTTGGACAGGAGACACAACAAAAAGAAAAACAACAAAGCAACATCCTTTGACTCCAACAACAACAACAGCAACGGAGAGACAATGATCTGAGCTGTGTTGGAGTTGTGGCATGTGTACAGCAAGGTGAAATATATATATATATTCTTGTTCTTGTTGTTAAGGGATGCGACACAACAACAAAAAACCATCATGTAAGCAACATCCCATTGTTGTTGTCCCTCTCACACTCCGACTCCAACTCTGTTTAGAACATTTTTTAACTTTATGGCATTTTATTATTTTTTATGATTGTTTACAAGACAAGCGGCTTTTAGGCATGCTGCATGGCCAAAACAGACTCAAGGTGGTGCTGGAGTGGTGCGCTTTAAAGTGGTGAAGTGGTGCAGCGGTGTCGTTTGGGGGCACATGTTAAAACAAAGTGCTTTTGTTTGGTGACATCAAGTTAAGTACCTGCCCCAAGTTGCATGAAAACAAACACTCAACATGACAAAAAAGGAGGGTGCATGTGTGTGTGTGTGTGTGGTGGGGTTGCAAGTGTGTGTGTTTGCTTCACAGTGTTGCTTGATGCTTGACGTGACTCGAGTTCGTTTTGCATTTGAAATTTGCATTTTTAATGAAAAACGGTTTTAATTGCATGAAATTGTTTGACTTTGTTAAACAGCGAAGCGAAGGAGTAGAAAGGGGTTAGATGGTAAATTTGTGACTCGTGATGTGCCGCAAATAAAATTCCCAAGTAGAAGGCAGCTTCTATTTACACGCCACTGACTATCAACAGGAAACGGATGCAACACTTTGGCAGCGCTGCCAACCGCACGCAGCAGCAAAACGCCAACTGCAACTGCCACAGCAGCGGCAGCGGCAGCAACAAGCGCAGCCAGCAACAAAATGATAGCCAGACACGTTGTGGCAGAAAAATTACAACTGCTGCTGCAAAACTTACACCGAAAAATTGGTACACCGAAGAAAACAGAAGCACAAACTATATTTCTAAAAATAGTATATAAAGGTTGCTACAGAAATCACTAGAGATTTGGCTTTAAACTTATTGCCAAGTCATTCGAAAACTAAAAATGTTATGAATTTTGTTATGTGATATTAAATTTTTAAGTAAAAATAAATCAAGAAATATTTGCACTAAGTCAGAAAATTAAATAAAAATTTTTCCAAGTGTTCCTTTAAGTTCAAAATAACTCAACTGTACCTTAATTTATGACCCGATATCTCCAACTCAATTAATATTATTTTGTTTACAGTGCATCAACAAACAAACAGAGACAAACGGACGTGAGCAGCGAACTGAGACAAACAGACAGACACACTTAGAGAGAAAGAGAGAGAGAGGAAGAGGAAGAGCGAGAGCGAAAGAGACCCAAGGCAAACAAACAGGCAACTGGACGCCAACTGATAGCAAATATGTTCTCAAGTACTTTTGGGAACGCAACGATTTTTAAGCTAGCGACAAAAACTTTTACCTCTACCAGAAACAAACGACGACAGCAGACCCATTGGAGTTTTTTTGTTTGGGGGGGGAGTGGTAGCGTCAATGACTCGTCTTTGACTTGGCGATGCTAAGCTGCTTAAATCTTTCATGTAAACTTTTGAGACACCCAAACCAACCTAACAACACCCAATCCCTTTTCAACTGTAGTCGATCTTTTGGTGTTTGCCTCGCGTTTCCCGCTCATCTTTAATGAAGTCGCTTCCGTTTTTCTTTTTGCTGTTGTTTTTGTTTGACAGTGTTTTTGAGTTTCTCTCTCTCTCTCTGTCTTTGCTCATCTTTGCTCTGGCATTTTATTTCATTTTTGACTTCTTTTTTTTTCTTGCAAAACCAACACACAAAAATATATAACTTTGCCAACTGTTGCGCAAGCAACTAGGACTTATGGTATGTTTTTTGAATGGTTTGTGTTTAAGGGAGGGGGGGGGAGTGTGGTTATTGCTGCTGCTCGCGTGATAAAAGCACAAATTTTTACTTTTGGCTTGCCCGCCACAAATGTCAGCAAAGAGATGGAAAGGAAGAGGCAGAGACAAATGCATTTAAGTGTTTAACGAACACAAAACGAATCGAATATGATGAGCGTTGAAAAGTTATTGAAAAAGTATAAAAACTTTGTAGCGAACGTTCTAAGTTATGCATAGTTTCCTAAGGTTTTGTTAGCAGGTATAAAAACAAATTTCATAAAATTTTTCATTAAGTTTTTTAACAAAGAACTATATTTATTAGAAATAAAACTGATATAGATTTTTTGCTATAAAAATTACACTTTTTATGACAAAAAAAAATTTTTTTGCTGCAAAACAAAAATGTACATAAAACAGCATTTAACACAGCTCCAAAGCAATTTTCAAACCCAATTGAAATATTTGCACTTTAGTGCACCATTAAATTTCATGTCCCTTTGCTAGCCAAAAAAAAATATATATATATATAAAATAAAACCAGCTGCAACAGCAACATAGCAACAACAAGAAGAAAAAAAAAAGCACACGACAAAAACTTAATCGTTCGTGTAATGACTGCATTCGACTTTTGTAATTAGCAGACCGTCGTTGGCTGACTGGTGGCAGCCCCCTTCGCCGCCCCCCTTCTCCACTTTGTTTCTCTTCTACAAATAAATATTAATTTGCTATAGCGCCCGCTCCACAGCTGTTGCTGCTGGTCCCCTTTTACCCATTCGTCGTTTGTTGCACGAAATTTATGTGCAACGTACAACAAATTTTCACTTATTGCGAGCAACAACAACAGAGACGAACTAACGGAATGTGTCGTGGCGTCCAGTCTCCAAGTGTACAATTGTAGGGGCTAGGGGGTTTTTTAGGGTTTGCGTCTGGCACTTTACAGTTTGTTGTTTGTTTGTCCCGCTGTTGCTTCGGTTTCAGTTGCTGCTGCTGCATGCTGCTGCTGCGTGACAAGAGCCCGCGCGAATGCTATAAATTTTGTATTTAATTTTCAATTCGTTTTAGTTTTATTGCTGAGCAGCACTAACAAGAATAAGTGAGAAGTGAGCTGCGTTCATTCAAGTCGAAGAATAAATACTCTACTCAAAAACGATCCAAAAACTTATGTCTTAGCAGTCTTTCAGCTTGTTACGTATACGCTTCATTCCTTTTCTAACACGCTTCATGATAAAACCAAAGTACTCTCACCTCCCCAAGTGTATAAAAAAAGCATCAGCAGCAGTCGAAAAGTTCAAGACATGGCTGGCCGCTTGCCAGCAGCTGCAACAGCAACAGCAACAACAACAGCAAGAGAAGAAAAACTGCGCGATGTTTCTGAAGCGTAGCTGCAACATCCGCTGCCGGTGCCGGAGTTGAGGCGTTTGCTCCAACCAAAAATGTCCAAAAATGACTTGGCCAAGTGCTTAGCTGTTGGCTCTTGCCTGTTTAGCTGTGTTTGCTGCTCTATCGTTTTTAATGTTGCACGTCCGATTTGATTACAAGTGTCATCCATTTGCACACTGAGCCCAGGCCAACAAAGGCAAAAGCAAAAAAACATTACGATTCGGCACACCATCTAATGAAGTAATTTCAATTAGTAAGCATCTTCTTCTTCGTCTACTGCTTTTCTTGCTTATTCATTTGCATGTTGCGGCTCGGCAGACTGTGGCATTAGAGTTAAGTATTACTTAACTCCCCGCACACTTAGTTGACCCACATCAGAATCGAGGGGCCGTGACCTTAAATAAGTGACAGGTGGCATTAGGTTGCCCCAAGAACCTCGATTTTAAGTGTTTGCTCATTAGGTAAAAGCACATGAGCTCAATTTATTGCTAGCTTTGAGCAAAGTCATCAATTAAGAAAGCCAATGAACATTTTCACAATACAAATGATTCCTAAGGTATTTGAACACACTGAAGACAAGACATAGGTAAAAAATTTATTTTTTTTGTTACAGGTTTTAGGAATGTAAATTGAGTTAAAATCGTGTTTTTAGATTTCATTGCAGTTTATTCTAGAGCGTAAAACAAGACTTTTGATGTATTGCATATGAAAATCGGGCTAATTTTGAAAAAGTTATGGCAATTGGTAGTTCCGTTCCACGCCCAAGTCGGTTATCGGTCATAAAAAATTGACATAAAAATAGACTAAAAATTTAGTTTCTTTATTTTGTATTTATTTAAATGCAGTATTAATAGAGAGCGTAAAAGAAGACTTTTGATGTATTGCATATGAAAATCGGGCCAAATTTGAAGAAGTTATGGCAATCGGAAGTTCCGTTTCACGCCCAAATCGGTTATCGGTCATAAAAAATTGACATGAAAATCGACCAAATATTAAGTTTCTTTAATTTGTATTTATTTAAATGCAGTATTAATCTAGAGCGTAGAACAAGACTTTTGGTGCATTACATTTGAAAATCGGATGAATTTTGACGAAGTTATGGCAATCGGAAGCTTCGTGTCACGCCCAAGTCGAATATCGGTCATAAAAAACTGGCATGAAAATCGGGTAAAAATTAACTTTCTTTATTTTGTATTTATTTAAATGCAGTATTAATCTAGAGCGTAAATCAAGACTTTAGATGTATTGCATACGAAAATCGGGCAAATATTGACGAAGTTATGACAATCGAAAGTTTTGCCCAACTTCCAAGAAGATTTTTTTAACAGAATTTTGGGATGGGTGAAGGGCGAAGTCTTCTTGCTTGTTTTAACTTCTGCTATTGTTAACATTGAACAATTTCCTCTGTGATTCTTTTATCTCGAATCGTATTTGGGATTTTTAGTTTCGCTATGCATTCTGTAAAGTGGTTTATGAGACATTTTAGCCAACTTCTGTTGGCAACTTGCTGCTTTTGGCTGCGATTATAAAAACATTTGCCACAGCTGATATCCGCTCAAATTGATGGGATGGACAAATGTTCATAGTTGGTTGGGACACCCCCTCCATGTCGCCCACCGCCTACACTTGAGGGCCAAGCACCAGAAACAACAACAGGCAAACTGATGGGAGGGGTTGGGCAAGCACAAGAAGAAGAAGAAGTAGAAGAAGGAGGTGGGGGCGTAACGCACTTAGAGTTTATTGCATTTATAGAGAGTGTGTGTGTGTGCGGGTGTGTGTACAAAACACAAATACCATATAGTATGTACTATATGGAAAGAGAGAGAGAGAGATACAGTAACGTAGAAGCTTGCCACACGTAGCACGTGTGTTGCGTCCTGCGTTGGGCACCCAAAGGGACACCATTTGGTAATGAGATTTAGAAATAAAATCTACAAAGATGTTTGCACGAGCTGTTGACGTTGCTGTTCCTATTCCTATTACCCATACCCCCCACCCACCCAACACCCATGTGTGTGTGTGTGTGTGTTTGAATCTGTGCGCTGTCCATTTGTTTTCTACTGCTATCCATTAGTAACAGATGCTACGACTGCCACTACCAGAGGCAAACTTCAAGCTACAGCTTACAGTTTCAGGCATTAGAACTTGGACACAGGGCGCCAGGATTCACATTCAAATGCCATCTATGCATGCTGCCATCATTTGTATGTACACATATTATACACACATACTACAATCCTCATATATGTAATTTGTATATAAGTAGTTGGGGCAGCAGGTATCAAAGTCGAGTCGCACGTCAAATGCTCTTTGCGCGGCGGCTTTGGACATTTTTGATTCTCCAATTCATTGGAAAAATAGATGCCATTATATTTGGACATGCCAGGGTTTAAAAATTCTCCAAAAAATCCACTAAAAAAAAGAGTACACAAATTTCTAACTAAAATTTTGATTATTCTGTTCCACAAGCTAATACGCTTTGCCTCTAGGTCTCTAAGGATACTCGTGTGTGTGTGTGACATAATATTAAATAGTGCTTTCACTCTGTACTTTGGCATTAAACCGTTGAGTACTCCATTCACTCTACCCCAACTATGGCCACACAAAATATTCTTTGATTTTCATTGCAATTTAAGCTGCCTTAAGTTCTGCCAAGGACGACGAAAAAATGAGCCACACACACAGTTCCTTTTACTGCTTCTCCCACCCACATGAGAGGCACACACACACACATACTATAACAGGATACGCAGCAAATCGGCCGTATACATCATAAACACGTTTGAATTATGGCCATGAACGTAGAAGTTGCTCTTTTTCACGTTGACTTTTGTTGCAGCAACATAGCAAACAATAACAACACCAACAATCTGCCCGACTAACCGACGCCATAACGAGATAAATCATTTTAGACAGCGTCATTAGTTGACTGTAATCATTTTATACACTGTTCTTAACTCGAACAAAGCACAGAAGCTTAATCGGATTTGTGTGGGGAAAGATTAGAGAAAGGGCAACAATAGTCGGAGAAGCACTATAAAAGGTTTAAGAAGCTTTCAATTCAAGTTATTTCTCCTTTTGCGGATTGTTAAAAGTTTCAAAAAATCAGAAATATATCATAACGTATCGTAAAGTCCAAAAACAGAGCATCTTCAAGTCTTTCTTTTGATTCTTTCCAATTTTTTAGCTGATGTTGTTGCTGCTGCGTTAGCCACATCATTGACGGACCAGCAACAACAACAGCAGAAGAAGCCAAAAACACACGCGCCAAACTTTTGATACATTACGTATACGCTATGTGTGTGTGTGTGTGTGAGCTTGAAGCTGCCCCCAAGTTGCTAAGCTGCCAGCCCCGCCGCTAGGCAGCATGATTCGTTTTATTTTTTCTCGTCTTCGCATGCTGTCATTGCCATTGGCTAAAGCAGGCCCAAATGCGGGGCTGGCTGACGATTTAATCCTCCCCTCTCGGGCTCAGCCGCTGGACACAAAAAAAAAAGACCACTGGCTAGGCGGTGTGAGAAGGGCTGGCCGAGATGTGGTAAATGGTAAATTTCTTTTTAATTTGAAGCATTCACTCAAAGTCATCGTCATGTTGGGGATATTAATGCCGGCGAGAAACGCTGGACACGTCCAGCCAATGACTTATAATTTATGGCGATGGCAGACGTCCGTTCGCATTTAATGGCCCAGCAAAATAATAATAAAACAAAAAACCAAAAAAAAGAAGCGAAAAAAAGTTGACTTGAGCGAGGACACAAAGCCAAAAACTCAAAACATATAGAAAAATGAGGAAGAATTTAAACAAAAAAATTAAGAAAGGAAAAATAATTTATATAAGTTTAAACTTTCACAAAACTATAAAAAAAAATATATAAATAATTTGCGTTAGGTAGGATTTCAGAATTTATTGCTTATCAAATCTTTTTTCCAAGTGCACTTCCCCGCCCGCCTTTTCTACCTATAGTTTTCAAGGTTAGCTTCTTGCTGTTGCTATTTTGTTTTGTCCCCATTTTGTCTATTTTGCGGCTAATGGCTTTTTAATTATATTACGCGGCGGTCGACTTCGATTCCAGTCAATGTTTAGCTGGCGACACATGAAACATAAGAGATTCTCTCTCTAACGCTCGCTCCCTTTCTCGCGCGCTGTTCTCTTTTCAATAATTGCATCATTTGATCTTGTTTGCCCAGACAGACGCTGCTGCTGCTGCTGCTGCTGTTGACTTCTCTTCTCTACTGACAATCAAGTGCATTCGTCTATTTCAACAGCGCAGATACAATTTGCTCTCCATAGCATCACCCTTGTTTGGCCCTGTTCTCGTCTGCCTTGTCTTTAAGTTCTCGCTGGTTTTGCATTTGATGTTGCAGCAACGTCTGCGGCGCCACACTAACATATGCTAATAGCAATTTGTGGTAATGAAGTTGATTAACATTGCAGCAAGAGTGACAACAACATACGAACATGACACTGACACACACTAACGCACATACACACAGAGACTAATACATTTACAGTTGAGAGACACACAGCTATCGTCTTCGCTGCCTCCTGCTTGTTCATCTTCTTCGGTGGCACAGTGGATTCAATTAGTATGTTTGTTATTATATTAAATACTTAACGGCAGAAGACAGCATTAAAAAAAATTTAAAAAATTAAACAGAATTTGTAAAAAAATATAAAAAGTTTCTTTGATCATCGTTTCATGTCAGCATTTAAATCGTGTTGCATACTTTAGGGGTTTACTTGTGATCAAAGCAAAGAAGTATATAAATCGTTCTTAAATCTTTCATATTGGCCCATTGTGGCAAGTTTTGGTAATTAAATTCATGCGCCGTTAGTCGTATTGCCACCGCGTATTACGGAAATTGCATTCAAGTTTGCCGTTTGCCATCTCAATGGCCGCATTCAAGGCCCCAGACTCCATTTATGAATAGAGAGGCCCTTTCTTGGGTGCCTCCCCCCACCTGGAGCACTCTCTGTCTCATTTCCCGTTTGACAAGTTGCGATTTCATATTGTGCTCATGTGCAACATGAATGTTCATGTCTATGTAACACAAGTACAATGCATACACACAGAGACACACAAACATACACATATTGATTGACATGCCACAAAATTGGTCAAGTAGCAGTTTTGCCAGTCGACTCGATTGTTTTAGCATTTGCGAATGTCAATTAATTTGTGACTGCATGCAACACTTTTCCCAAACAATTTGCTTGTTTATGGTTTATTTCTGTAATTGGGTGATGAACTGAAACCGAATAAATAATAATTATTATACGATTCGTTTTGCTGCACTAAGCGCATTTTTAATGCAATTAAAAAATATGTCAATATTCACGGCGGGATGCCAAAAAAAATGGCATTTCCAAACAAGTTTCTTAATTAAATAATGCAATAAAAATGTTTAAAGCGCATAATTCAGTTGCAGCACAGCAGGATTTCTTTCTAAATATATAAATATACTAGCTAACTCAGCCACGCGTTGCAGCGGCGGACCCGACAGACTTCTTCCTGTCAAAAAGATTTGTAATGTTTAATTGTTTTGATTCTACGTATTTTATTTATATTTATATATTTTTGAAATTCATGTAACAGTACATATAATAATTTAATTTGTTGAAAATCACAAAAAAATTTATAATAATATGTAATAAAATATAATATAACAATGAAAGATAAATAAACTTCATTTAGGTAAATATTGTTTATTTTTTATTTAACGCCTAGCCTTGTAAATTCTATTTTTTTGGAACAGCATTGTATAATTTACTTGCCTATAAGTACTTATCACCACCACCACCATCACAACCACCATCACCACCACCACCATCAACACCATCACCACCACCACCACCACCATCACCACCACCACCAACACCGTACACCGTACACCGTACACCGTACACCGTACACCGCCACCGTACACCGTACACCGCCACCGCCACCGTACACCGTACACCGTACACCGTACACCGTACACCGTACACCGCCACCGTACACCGCCACCGCCACCGTACACCGCCACCGTACACCGCACACCGTACACCGTACACCGCACACCGTACACCGTACACCGTACACCGCCACACCGTACACCGCCACCGTACACCGTACACCGTACACCGTACACCGTACACCGTACACCGTACACCGTACACCGTACACCGTACACCGTACACCGTACACCGCCACCGTCCACCGCCACCGTACACCGTACACCGTACACCGTACACCGTACACCACCGTACACCCACCGTACACCGTACACCGTACACACCGTACACCGTACACCGCCACCGTACACCGTACACCGTACACCGTACACCGTACACCGTACACCGTACACCGCCACCGTACACCGTCCACCGCCACCGTACACCGTACACCGTACACCGTACACCGTACACCGTACACCCAACACCGTACACCGTACACCGTACACCGTACACCGTACACCGTACACCGCCACCGTACACCGTACACCGTACACCGTACACCGTACACCGTACACCGTACACCGTACACCGTACACCGTACACCGTACACCGTCACCGCCACCGTACACCGTACACCGTACACCGTACACCGTACACCGTACACCGTACACCGTACACCGTACACCGTACACCGTACACCGTACACCGTACACCGTACACCGTACACCGTACACCGTACACCGTACACCGTACACCGTACACCGTACACCGTACACCGCCACCGTACACCGTACACCGTACACCGTACACCGTACACCGTACACCGTACACCGTACACCGCCACCGTACACCGTACACCGTACACCGTACACCGTACACCGTACACCGTACACCGTACACCGCCACCGTACACCGTACACCGTACACCGTACACCGTACACCGTACACCGTACACCGTACACCGCCACCGTACACCGTACACCGTACACCGTACACCGTACACCGTACACCGCACACGTACACCGTACACCGTACACCGTACACCGTACACCGTACACCGTACACCGTACACCGTACACCGTACACTGTACACCGTACACCGTACACCGTACACCGTACACCGTACACCGTACACCGTACACCGTACACCGTACACCGTACACCGTACACCGTACACCGTACACCGTACACCGTACACCGTACACCGTACACCGTACACCGCCACCGTACACCGTACACCGTACACCGTACACCGTACACCGTACACCGCCACCGTACACCGTACACCGCCACCGTACACCGTACACCGTACACCGTACACCGTACACCGTACACCGTACACCGTACACCGTACACCGTACACCGTACACCGTACACCGTACACCGTACACCGTACACCGTACACCGTACACCGTACACCGTACACCGTACACCGCCACCGTACACCGTACACCGTACACCGCCACCGTACACCGTACACCGTACACCGTACACCGTACACCGCCACCGTACACCGTACACCGTACACCGTACACCGTACACCGTACACCGTACACCGCCACCGTACACCGTACACCGTACACCGTACACCGTACACCGTACACCGTACACCGTACACCGCCACCGTACACCGTACACCGTACACCGTACACCGTACACCGTACACCGTACACCGTACACCGTACACCGCCACCGTACACCGTACACCGTACACCGTACACCGTACACCGTACACCGTACACCGTACACCGTACACCGTACACCGTACACCGTCACACCGTACACCGTACACCGTACACCGTACACCGTACACCGTACACCGTACACCGTACACCGTACACCGTACACCGCCACCGTACACCGTACACCGTACACCGTACACCGTACACCGTACACCGTACACCGTACACCGTACACCGTACACCGTACACCGTACACCGTACACCGTACACCGTACACCGACACCGTACACCGTACACCGTACACCGTACACCGTACACCGTACACCGTACACCGTACACCGTACACCGTACACCGTACACCGCCACCGTACACCGTACACCGCCACCGTACACCGTACACCGTACACCACCGTACACACCGTACACCGTACACCGTACACCGTACACCGTACACCGTACACCGTACACCGTACACCGTACACCGTACACCGTACACCGCCACACCGTACACCGTACACCGTACACCGTACACCGCCACCGTACACCGTACACCGCCACCGTACACCGTACACCGTACACCGTACACCGTACACCGTACACCGCCACCGTACACCGTACACCGCCACCGTACACCGTACACCGTACACCGTACACCGTACACCGTACACCGCCACCGTACACCGTACACCGTACACCGTACACCGCACCGCCACACCGTACACCGTACACCGTACACCGTACACCGTCACACCGTACACCGTACACCGTACACCGCCACCGTACACCGTACACCGTACACCGTACACCGTACACCGTACACCGTACACCGTACACCGTACACCGTACACCGTACACCGTACACCGTACACCGTACACCGCCACCGTACACCGTACACCGTACACCGTACACCGTACACCGTACACCGTACACCGTACACCGTACACCGTACACCGTACACCGTACACCGTACACCGCCACCGTACACCGTACACCGTACACCGTACACCGTACACCGTACACCGTACACCGCCACCGTACACACCGTACACCGCCACCGTACACCGTACACCGTACACCGTACACCGTACACCGTACACCGTACACCGTACACCGTACACCGTACACCGTACACCGTACACCGTACACCGCCACCGTACACCGTACACCGTACACCGTACACCGTACACCGTACACCGCCACCGTACACCGTACACCGTACACCGTACACCGTACACCGTACACCGTACACCGCCACCGTACACCGTACACCGTACACCGTACACCGTCACACCGTACACCGCCACCGTACACCGTACACCGTACACCGTACACCGTACACCGTACACCGTACACCGTACACCGCCACCGTACACCGTACACCGTACACCGTACACCGTACACCGTACACCGTACACCGTACACCGTACACCGTACACCGTACACCGCCACCGTACACCGTACACCGTACACCGTACACCGCCACCGTACACCGTACACCGTACACCGTACACCGCCACCGTACACCGTACACCGTACACCGTACACCGTACACCGTACACCGTACACCGCCACCGTACACCGTACACCGTACACCGTACACCGCCACCGTACACCGTACACCGTACACCGTACACCGTACACCGTACACCGTACACCGTACACCGTACACCGCCACCGTACACCGTACACCGTACACCGTACACCGTACACCGTACACCGTACACCGTACACCGTACACCGTACACCGTACACCGTACACCGTACACCGTACACCGTACACCGTACACCGCCACCGTACACCGTACACCGTACACCGTACACCGTACACCGTACACCGTACACCGTACACCGTACACCGTACACCGTACACCGTACACCGTACACCGTACACACCGTACACCGTACACCGTACACCGCCACCGTACACCGTACACCGTACACCGTACACCGTACACCGTACACCGCCACCGTACACCGCCACCGTACACACCGTACACCGTACACCGTACACACCGTACACCGTACACCGTACACCGTACACCGTACACCGCCACCGTACACCGTACACCGTACACCGCCACCGTACACCGTACCGTACACCGTACACCGTACACCGTACACCGTACACCGTACACCGTACACCGTACACCGTACACCGTACACCGCCACCGTACACCGTACACCGTACACCGTACACCGTACACCGTACACCGTACACCGTACACCGTACACCGTACACCGTACACCGCCACCGTACACCGTACACCGTACACCGTACACCGCCACCGTACACCGTACACCGTACACCGTACACCGTACACCGTACACCGTACACCGTACACCGTACACCGTACACCGTACACCGCCACCGTACACCGTACACACCGTACACCGCCACCGTACACCGTACACCGTACACCGTACACCGCCACCGTACACCGTACACCGTACACCGTACACCGTACACCGTACACCGCCACCGTACACCGTACACCGTACACCGTACACCGTACACCGCCACCGTACACCGTACACCGTACACCGTACACCGCCACCGTACACCGTACACCGTCCACCGTACACCGTACACCGTACCACCGTACACCGTACACCGCCACCGTACACCGCCACCGTACACCGTACACCGTACACCGTACACCGTACACCGTACACCGTACACCGTACACCGTACACCGCCACCGTACACCGTACACCGCCACCGTACACCGTACACCGTACACCGTACACCGTACACCGCCACCGTACACCGTACACCGTACACCGTACACCGTACACCGTACACCGTACACCGTACACCGCCACCGTACACCGTACACCGTACACCGTACACCGCCACCGTACACCGTACACCGTACACCGCCACCGTACACCGTACACCGTACACCGTACACCGTACACCGTACACCGTACACCGTACACCGTACACCGTACACCGTACACCGTACACCGTACACCGTACACCACCGTACACCGTACACCGTACACCGCCACACCGTACACCGTACACCGCCACCGTACACCGTACACCGTACACCGTACACCGTACACCGTACACACACCGTACACCCGCCACCGTACACACCGTACACCGTACACCGCCACCGTACACCGTACACCACCGTACACCGTACACCGTACACCGTACACCGTACACCGTACACCGTACACCGTACACCGTACACCGTACACCGTACACCGCCACCGTACACCGTACACCGTACACCGTACACCGTACACCGCCACCGTACACCGTACACCGCCACCGTACACCGTACACCGTACACCGTACACCGTACACCGTACACCGTACACCGTACACCGTACACCGTACACCGTACACCGTACACCGTACACCGTACACCGTACACCGTACACCGTACACCGTACACCGTACACCGCCACCGTACACCGTACACCGTACACCGTACACCGTACACCGCCACCGTACACCGTACACCGTACACCGTACACCGTACACCGTACACCGTACACCGTACACCGTACACCGTACACCGCGTACACCGTACACCGTACACCGTACACCGTACACCGTACACCGTACACCGTACACCGTACACCGCCACCGTACACCGTACACCGTACACCGTACACCGTACACCGTACACCGTACACCGCCACCGTACACCGTACCCCGTACACCGTACACACCGTACACCGTACACCGTACACCGTACACCGTACACCGTACACCGTACACCGTACACCGTACACCGTACACCGTACACCGTACACCGTACACCGCCACCGTACACCGTACACCGTACACCGTACACCGCCACCGTACACCGCCACCGTACACCGTACACCGTACACCGCCACCGTACACCGTACACCGTACACCGTACACCGTACACCGTACACCGTACACCGTACACCGTACACCGTACACCGTACACCGTACACCGTACACCGTACACCGCCACCGTACACCGCCACCGCCACCGTACACCGTACACCGTACACCGTACACCGTACACCGTACACCGTACACCGTACACCGTACACCGTACACCGTACACCGTACACCGTACACCGTACACCGTACACCGTACACCGTACACCGTACACCGTACACCGTACACCGTCACACCGTACACCGTACACCGTACACCGTACACCGTACACCGTACACCGTACACCGCCACCGTACACCGTACACCGTACACCGTACACCGTACACCGTACACCGTACACCGTACACCGTACACCGCCACCGTACACCGTACACCGTACACCGCCACCGTACACCGCCACCGTACACCGTACACCGTACACCGTACACCGTACACCGTACACCGTACACCGTACCGCCACCGTACACCGTACACCGTACACCGTACACCGTACACCGTACACCGCCACCGTACACCGTACACCGTACACCGCCACCGTACACCGTACACCGTACACCGTACACCGCCACCGTACACCGTACACCGTACACCGTACACCGTACACCGTACACCGTACACCGTACACCGCCACCGTACACCGTACACCGTACACCGTACGTGTACTGTACACCGTACACCGTACACGCCGTACCGTACGGTGTACCGTACACTGTACGGTGCCACGGTGTACGGTACGGTGTACACCGTACACCGTACCGTGTACGGTGTACACCGTACACCGTACACCGTACACCGTACACCGTGGTGCACGGTGTACGGTGCACCGGTGTACACGGTACACGGTGTACGGTGGCGGTACACCGGTGTACGGTGTACACGCGGTACACGGTGTACGGTGTACACGGTGTACGGTGTACGGTACGGTGTACACGGTACACCGCACGGTACACGTACGGTGTACGGTGTACACCGGTGTACGGTACACGACGGTACGTACACGGTGTACGGTTACGGTGCACGGTGTACGGTAACGGTGCACGGACGGTGTACGGTGTACGGTGTACACCGTACGGTGTACGGTGTGCGGTGTACGGTGTACGGTGGCGGTGTACGGTGTACGGTGTACGGTGTACGGTGTACGGTGCACGGTAGCGGTGTACGGTGTACGGTGTACGGTGTACGGTACGGTGTACGGTGTACGGTGGCGGTGTACGGTGTACGGTGTACGGTGCGTACGGTGTAACGGTGGCGGTGTACGGTGCGCGGTACGGTGCACGGTGTACACGGTGTAACGGTGTACGGTGTACGGTGACGGTGTACGGTGTACGGTGTACGGTGGCGGTGTACGGTGTACGGTGTACGGTACGGTGTACGGTGTACGGGTGGCGGTGTACGGTGTACGGTGTACGGTGGCGGTGTACGGTGTACGGTGTACGGTGGCGGTGTACGGTGTACGGTGTACGGTGGCGGTGTACGGTGTACGGTGGCGGTGTACGGTGTACGGGTGTACGGTGTACGGTGTACGGTGGTACGGTGTACGGTGTACGGTGTACGGTGTACGGTGTACGGGTACGGTGTACGGTGTACGGTGTACGGTGTACGGTGTACGGTGTACGGTGTACGGTGTACGGTGTACGGTGGCGGTGTACGGTGTACGGTGGCGGTGTACGGTGTACGGTGTACGGTGTACGGTGTACGGTGTACGGTGGCGGTGTACGGTGTACGGTGTACGGTGTACGGTGTACGGTGGCGGTGTACGGTGTACGGTGTACGGTGGCGGTGTACGGTGTACGGTGTACGGTGGCGGTGCGGTGTACGGTGTACGGTGTACGGTGTGTACGGTGTACGGTGTACGGTGTACGGTGTACGGTGTACGGTGTACGGTGTACGGTGTACGGTGTACGGTGTACGGTGGCGGTGTACGGTGTACGGTGTACGGTGTACGGTGTACGGGCGGTGTACGGTGTACGGTGGCGGTGTACGGTGTACGGTGGCGGTGTACGGTGTACGGTGTACGGTGTACGGTGTACGGTGTACGGTGTACGGTGTACGGTGGCGGTGTACGGTGTACGGTGTACGGTGTACGGTGTACGGTGTACGGTGTACGGTGTACGGTGGCGGTGTACGGTGTACGGTGTACGGTGTACGGTGTACGGTGTACGGTGGCGGGTGTACGGTGTACGGTACGGTGTACGGTGTACGGTGTACGGTGTACGGTGTACGGTGTACGGTACGGTGGCGGTGTACGGTGTGCGGTGTACGGTGTACGGTGTACGGTGTACGGTGTACGGTGGCGGTGCGGTGTACGGTGTACGGTGGCGGTGTACGGTGTACGGTGTACGGTGTACGGTGTACGGTGTACGGTGGCGGTGTACGGTGTACGGTGTACGGTGGGTGTACGGTGTACGGTGTACGGTGTACGGTGTACGGTGTACGGTGTACGGTGGCGGTGGCGGTGTACGGTGGCGGTGTACGGTGTACGGTGGCGGTGTACGGTGTACGGTGTACGGTGTACGGTGTACGGTGTACGGTGTACGGTGTACGGTGTACGGTGTACGGTGTACGGTGTACGGTGGCGGTGTACGGTGTACGGTGTGTACGGTGTACGGTGTGTACGGTGTACGGTGTACGGTGTACGGTGTACGGTGTACGGTGTACGGTGTACGGTGTACGGTGTACGGTGGCGGTGTACGGTGTACGGTGTACGGTGTACGGTGACGGTGTACGGTGTACGGTACGGTGTACGGTGTACGGTGTACGGTGTACGGTGTACGGTGGGCGGTGTACGGTGTACGGTGTACGGTGTGCGGTGGCGGTGTACGGTGTACGGTGTACGGTGGCGGTGTACGGTGTACGGTGGCGGTGTACGGTGGCGGTGGCGGTGTACGGTGTACGGTGTACGGTGGCGGTGTACGGTGGCGGTGGCGGTGTACGGTGGCGGTGTACGGTGTGGCGGTGTACGGTGTGCGGTGTACGGTGTACGGTGTACGGTGTACGGTTGCGGTGGCGGTGGCGGTGGCGGTGGCGGTGGCGGTGGCGGTGGCGGTGGCGGTGGCGGTGGCGGTGCTGGTGGCGGTGCCGGTGGCGGTGTACGGTATACGGTGGCGGTGTACGGTGTAGGGTGTACTCCGTTACTCCGTTACGCCACCTCGTTTTTTTTTTTTAAACATTTCGTGAATCGGGATCACTTCCATCGAACAATGCTTTCAGTGGCTGTTGTGGTGTAAGTAATGGATCCAGTTGAATTTTTGACTTGCGCCGCACAATCCACCGATTTCTCTTTTGAACTTTAACGCATTGCAATATCGTCACTGTAGTTCTCAGTGGGATCATATTGGAATGCCAGGCGATTGTATGATGCCAATGATCTTCGTATACAATCGGGCATTTGTATCAATCGGACATTTTCTCTTATTATATTTAGTCTTTCTTCGCGTAAGTTCTGTCTATACTCTTCTTGCTGGCTTGCATGTCTTGTGCGGCGGCCGATGTTCGCACGTCGTCCTCTAGGCATTTTAGACTATGGACAGACTGGTGAATTTTACCTCAAATGCACAATCCACATAATTTACACAGTTCAACTTACCACCTTAAAGATAAATGCCTGCAGTTGAAATTGAATTAAAAATTTGCAAAATAATCGTGATTGTTTTGATGGTTTCCAATTGAACTGTTTACAAACGAAACTAATTACATTAAATATTTTAATTAGCAACTTCACTTGAATAACACAATTATAACACAAAATAACGAAATACTTTTTCAAATTAATCGTAGCACCATCTGTCAGGACAAACTAAAATTGAAATAGAATAATATTGAATGCGATGATAGCGCCGTCCGCCGGATCTAATGTAAAACATTCCAAAATCAACAACTCCTTATAAATAAAAAATTAATTGAAAAAACATTTTCCAGTAGACCAAACTGTAAATCTAAACCATTCTCGAATCTCCACGAACACACACAAAAAATTTCATCAAAATTGGTCCAGTCGTTTAGGAGGAGTTCAGTCACATACACACGCACACAAGAAATATATATATTAAGATGAGCTTGGTTATGTAACTAGCTAGTTAGTTAGACTTGAGCCAATTTTCAAAAGTTTTCTTGACAATAACAGTAAAAACACAAAAAAGTTTCCTAACACCAAACTGAACTTTTTTTGACAAACGGTTTGAACAAACTGTCATCATTTTGTCAAAACTCTGGCGAATTTCATAAACGATTTGGAATTTGGCTTGTGAAGAATGCTTTTCAGTCGAAATATACATTTTTCCATTGAAAACATAAATCGTCAACATATCTGTATCACATATTTAAGTTTCATATATGAATATTTTTTAATCGATTTTGGTCAACTCAATTATGCCGTTACTTGAGCTTAATAGTTGCCACGCCCAGTGACGCCCACAAACATTTTTCTTCGACATCCGTTTGAGCCATTTGTTATTTGCACAGTTTTCATGTCTGTTAATCGAATTAGGCTGGACGAAGGAAGGACTCTATCACTCTCCCTCTCTCTCGTTCTCTTGTTGCTCTGGCTTTAATTCAATTTTGGTAGCCATTTGAGCGCCTTTTTCTCTCCGCCTGCAGTTTGTTTGTGTGTGCGTGTGTGTGTGTGTGGCCGCAACGCCATATGGCGCTCATTATGCACTCGTCCTTTTTGGCCCTCGTCCTTTTTGCTGGATAGTGAAGAGTTGGGCAGTTTTAACGCTGCCATTCCGGCCGCAAGCGCACTTTTGTTAATTACACAAAAACAATAACAGCAACAACCACAACAACTACAACAACAACAAGCAAGAAGACTTTTGAAACTCATCTCTAGCACCCCTTGCTCTGTCTTCCTCTCCGTCTCCATTTTGCTTATCCATGGCCGTTTCGCTGTTGCATCAGTTTATTGAACTTAATTGCATGCAATAAGCCAAACGTGAAATCGAATCGAATTCGCATCGCAATCGTGGACTCGTCGAGTGTGTGCAATCATTGCCTCCAGACTATTGCGTATATTCACTTACTGTGTATTTGTGTGCGTGTGTGTGAGTGTGCGTGTGTGTGTGCTGTTGCACAGCGCTTATTAAATTACCATGGGCATAGTGATGATCTTAGCTTGAGGGGGTTTTGGCCAGCTGCAGGCGAAAGCAAACTATTTGCGTACTATGTTAATAGAGCTTGTGTGGACTCATATCTATGCCTTAGCCTCAACCCTTTTCCCCTGTCCATCCACGCCCCTGCTCCTCGCACACGCACAATTTCCAATTTTTACGTGACTTTCGTGTTGCGCTTTTGTGTTTTTGGGGGTGCCTTCACCTCAAATTGAATTACAACCACCTCGAATTGCAATCAGTTGTCGATACATATGCATTAATAAATTAAATACTTTATGTGTGTGGGTGTGGGTAGGTGTGGGTGTGCGAGTGTAAAGCAATAAATATATGTTATATTTGCATTTATACCCTTTTGACGTTTTGCCTGATCACTTGCTGCGCTCGCAATTGCGAAATTTATTCATTTGTCCCCGTTGCTTTGGCCTTTGTGCATTCGTCGGGTTGCTTCATTTCCGTTTCCGCTTTTTGCGCTTTGCTCTTTTGGCACTAAATCTTTTTTAAGTTCACTCTCTTGTCGAATATTTACTGTATTTAAGCACGATTTGGCAACAAGTTTTCTATTAAAACGTTAAAAAAAAGGATTAAAAACTAAAATCAATCTTTTTTTTGTGTATTATGTATTAAAAATCAATCAACGTGCCACAATCTACACATTTTTATAGCAAATAACAGTTTTCTGCCTTATTTTTCGCAGCTTGAAGTTTTGTTAAAGAATTTCATGGTCTTAATTCGATTAACAGAAACATGAAAACTGTGCAAATAATAAATGACTGGAAGCTGTGCGAGTTGGAGGAGGAATTGTTACTCTGGGCTCGACTCTTAACCTCAAGTAATGGCATAATTAAATTGACAGCACACACACACAGACGTAGGACAACAGCTGACCCTCAATGCTATAAATATGGTGCACAGATTTCGGGGCCAAGGCACAAAATAAACCGCAAAGCAGCTGACGACATATGCTGCTGTGTGTGTGGGAGTGTGTGTGTGGGAGTGGGGGAGGGGGCGTGGTCATTAAACTCTACGCCCTTCATACAACACATCTCGTACAGTTAACAACTTGCTGCTTGTTGCTGTTGGTTTATCGATATTGATAGCAAAAACATTACGATAATTTGTTTGGCTGGTTTTGCGTGTAAAATTCCCATGTAAACATGCAAATTTACAAGCACAAACGCAACTGCAACAACAACGGCAACAACAACAGCAACAGGTGCCGTTAGCAATCACAAAAACTAATTTTGAATTATTGGCGGTGACGAAAAAAAATGGTTTCAGTGTGTGAAAAAACATCGTTGAAATTGTATCAAAAGTTAAAAAGTTGCAAAAATCAAAAACGATTGAAAAAATAATTAAACATGATAAGTTTATAGTGAATGCATATTGTATATTTGTAGTTTTAGGGCTGCAGAAAATTGTAATTTCTATTTAGTTTTGTTGAAATGAAGCTAGGAAATATTACAAAAAAGAAAGGTAATGCCTTATTTTTATGATGAAAAATACATACACAAAGTTTTTCGCATACTTTAAAAATCTATGTTAAACATTAAACTTAGTTTTTTCTTCTTAGATTATTATATTTTTTTTCCTGTTTTTACTGTAGATTTTATCTTCTAAGCAACAACTATTGCAGTTTGGAATAATTTTTTCTGAATTTTTATATACAGTTTTTTTAGCTTTTTCAAAATTTTCAGCTCTCGGTCACTGCCCTCTGTCAAATCGCAACTGAAGCTGCTCTCAATGGGCAGCTAATTTGTATTTTTTTTGTACTAAAAGCTGAAAATATATATAGAAAACACTTTTGGGCTTAATTCGTTTTGGTTTTTCTATGGCCTTTTCACACACACACAGAGTCTGATTGGATTCAAGCTTGGGCCGCTTAATAAAGTAAAACGTTAATTGAGTATGGTAATTTACTTAAATGCAGTTAACAACGTCAGAGCGGGAGAGAGAGAGGAGTGAGGGGTTGAGTAGGTTGTTGTTGCCTTAGCTACACTGGTCATTTAATTTTTGCTGCATTTCAGCGGCTGTACGCTGTTTATCTGAAGCTTTTAATCTTAAAGGATATTGTTTTGGCAAGGCGGCAGAAGAGGAACAGGACAACAGGACGAGGTCCAGCTGCTGCTTGGCACTTTTGTCCAGCGGGAAATCTGTGGAACAGATTCATCATGTTTGCCTACAACTGTGCGGCAAGTTGTTGTGCGCAGGGAGGGGAGGGGTTCAGCGATGCTGAAAGAGGCGCGCCTTCAGCTGCAGCCGGCAAGGACACGATGCAGGAACAACGAGCCAGCGAGCAGCAAGCCAGCTAGCAGCAGCAGGACATTTTTAATTAAATTGCATTTCCGCTTGGGAAATTTTTTATGAGAAGCTACAAAAAAAAAAAAAGGAAAACAAACCAGAAACAGCAATGTTAAGAGGGAGTGGGGGAGTATGGGGTGTGTGTAGTAGAAGTAGAAAGGGGGAGAAAGAGGGGAAGAAGAAGGAGAGGAAAGCGCATTTTACTTTTGCTTGCTGAGCGCGTTTTGTTGCTTTTTCTACTTATTTTTATGCCGCTGCTTTATCATATCCCGCCGCAGTTACGCCCCCAAGAACGCCCACGCAATGCACTGAGAGAAAAAGTAGGGAACGTGCTGACGAACAAAGCAATACTTTTGTTTACGGAAATAAATTTCTTAAAAATAAAAAAAACCGAGTTAAAAACGTTTTTTATATACCAACAATCTCTTCTAAGTTTCTCTCAGTGCATTTACGCAATCAGTGTAGTTTTGCGCCTGCGGTAACTGGAGGGATACTGAAAACAGAGAGCTAGAGTTGAAGTTGGACTGGCTAGAGAACTAGGCGGCAGGGAGACACGAAGAGAGAGAGAGAGAAAGAGATCCTTTGCCGCTGGCTTGCATGTAATTCAATTTTTTTTTTATTATTCGCGTCTCTTCCTGCTGCAATGCAATCCCCCAACAAAGGAGCATTTATTTCTGCGTCGGTTCTTTGTATGCGCATTTCTTTGTTGCCGGCAAGCACAAAACTCAATATGGCCCTGACTTGATGTCCTTTGTAATGCATCCGCTTTTGGCCAGAACCAACTGACTGATGGACAGAACGACAGCTGACTGACGGACTGACTGACTTTACTGTAAATCTCTGCCTGCAGTCAGCTAAAGTTGACAATCACAAAACGCAAGCCAGGATTTAACATCAAACTTAATGACTTTGCCCAAAAGCTAAATTGCATAAAGTGTTCCGGACTTTGGCTTTGCCGCCACTCCCCTACCTACGTTGTAGCCGCTCTTTCTACGCTAAAGGCATTTGCAGCAATCAACGTGAAGCTTTTAGGGCCATTAGCCCAGCGCATATGTAGCTCTGCTTCTTACACATTATACCATTTAAAATCTAGTCTAAGAGTTCCGACTTGAAGATGCCCTGAATCTATGCCAAAGATAAACAATCCGAATGCCATAACTTTGTCAAAATTCATCGGATTTTCAAATGGAATTCCTTAAAACTCTTGATTTGAGATCTAGATTAGAACTGCATTTTAGTCTACAAATGCAATTTTTACTCGAAAACTTTCCCTTAACGGGTATACCCTAGTCACACATTGCCACCAGTTCCGACTAATATGCCATTTGTATTTGTATTTGTTTTGTTTTGTTTTTCAGCCTACATTAAAATCAAATTACGCGTCCAAAAATGCTGCTGGAATTTCAATTACAATAGTCGATTTGGCAACAACGCCTCGTTCGTTGCCTTCCAGCGTCCCGCGGTCAATGCCGCTGACCGCAAATTATGCTGCCCGGTCCAAAACCAATTGGCGCTCTCTGGATTTTTGCACTCCGGCGCCAACAATTTCCCATCGAGCACTTAATTGCAATATTCGCAACCGAAATGTTCGTTTACCGAGAATGCCCAACAAATACGCATGCATTTCTACACTTTTAGATGTAACGGTGCACTTTCAGTGGCTCATAAACTTTTTGTCGGAGCCCACGCCACACACATAAAGTAAAACTGTTAACGTTTACATTTATACACACCTGCTGCGTGTTTAGTTTTGTGTTCCGGTATTTCGATGTCTGTTGTTTGTTGTTCGCTTTTTGCTGTTGGTTTTGCCATCAGAACGCAACACAAATTCACATTTTTATACCACACACGAACAATATAATGATATAGTTTACAAACTTATAAACAAAGACAAAACATTTAACGCAAACGCAACATGCAAACTAAAGAAAACGCGCGAACCACATAAACAGATTTGCTTTGTGCTTGCCGATTAATCGATTAGCTATCGATGGAATAATTGGCGATCACTTTTGTGGCATTAGTATTTTTAACATGATATCTTTTGTGTGCATATTGCATTAGTTGCCTACGGTCACACTGAAGACGCCATAGTAGTTTATTTAGCTTGCATTTGCAATAAGCATAGAAAAACTGTGTCAATTAGCTAAAGAATTAAATTTTTGTAACTTACAAAACTATTTATTGTTTTCCGCGATACCCTTAAACGTTTTCCCAACGCTGTGGACCTGCGTGGGCCCCAAATAGTAACATCAACATGGAAAACCAATTGCAGAGGCTGATATTTTGGCAAACGAATGGACGAAAACAATCTTGTCGAATTCTAAAATGAAAAAAGCTGCTTTAGGTAAGTCTTTATATATTTTGTGTAAACAAGTATCTTTAAGCCCACACGAAATATTCGTTTTGTCATTAAGATATGTTTTCCTAGTTCAGTGCACTACAGTACCGTCTCAAATATATAGCAAACTTCCAGGCAAATCGAATAAATCGTGTAGAGTTTGTACATTAATTCCGTGCGTTCATAAATGGTTCGTAAAAATACCCTTTTCATAGACTACCACATGATACAATTACAATTCTTGGTGGCATTCCAAACCCAAAGAGCTAAACAAAAGTCACATAAACGTAATGACCTCTGTCTCAGTCCGCCACTGTTGCTTGCTTCTTCTGTAACTGTTGTTACTGCTTTGCAATGTGAGAACTGTGTAATGAAAAACTCATAACCTGTGGCTTTTTTGCCATGCGGTCACACGCACACACACACATACACACAAACAGTCAGACAGACAAAACAAGGAAAAATAGATAGATAAACGCAAAAGAGGAGTTGAAAAGCCAACTCTGAGGACACGCAATCCAGCAAACCGGAGGCATTCTGAGGATCCTGCCAAAAACAAGGCACAAGTTTTCCGCATGCTTTTGGCCGCTGTTTCACATTTCATTGCTGTGGCGAGGGGAAGGGGTCACAAGTTCATGTGAAATTGAAACCGAAGAACCCACAAAGCTACGTTTTGACCTACAACCCCCTCAGGCACCACCACACCCCCTCCCTGCACTACCCTCTCCACAAACACACGGAATCACTTACATTTTGACATACTAGAAAGAAGAAGGCTCAAGAATAAAAAAAAAAACTTCTGTTGACAACTAAATTCGATATCGATTTGATTTAGTTAAACGCTGAAATGTCCCATCGCACTCAATGTCTTTTGGGTTTGTCTTTACCCTGCCCGCCCCAATCCACCTACCGATAAGTTGCCGCGGGGCGTTGTGTAATTTCGCATGATTGTCGCCTTAGACGGCTGTGAAAACAAACAAACAGCCGTCCAAACAAATAGTAGACCGTTAGATAAGCGACAGCCAAACCAAATAAAAATAAAAACAGCGCAACAACAACAACAACAAAAATACACCCCTTACAAAAAAAAATTGAAGTCTGAAAGACAAACAAAAACTCAATAGCTTGGCCGTAGGGCATCAAACTCAAGTTAAACGCTGAAAATATTATGTTTGGTTTTGGCGATTCCCTAGACAAACTTAAGAACTCTTATTTTAGAGTGTTAAAGATGCAGATTTTATGATGATAATTTCAGAAAATGTCTTTAGAATATAAAGTTACTGAGAATTCGTTACTTCTAAAGGTGCTGAGTTTTCAGGTACTTGGCAGGTAGTTCCCTTGGAAGAGAACTGTTAAGTTCGTTTGCAGGGTTGCATTTGGGCTTTTGACTTATCTGCCTCTTTCTGGTAGAGTCTTTTTTTTGTTGCCACGACATGACTTTAGCATTCGACACATTTTTGCCAGGCAGTCATATGTAAATTTTCTCTCTACTTGAGCTCCTCCTCAAAGCCCAACTGGACACTTGGAACGCATTAGATATGGCCTCAGCCTCATGTGAATTTCAAATTTGTGTTGCAAGTGGCAGCAGCATGGAGGGGGCAACTGGGGGGCGTGTCACAGGATCGACAGAGAGGCGTGGCAAGTCGAATGAAGTCCTGTTCAAGTTGTTGAGTTTTTATCAGTAGACATTTCTTTTATTCCAGTGGCCTGGCATCATAAACGAGGACAGCACTAACAAGCAAACGTACTAACATGTTGCAAGTAGCAGAGGCAGACTGAAAAAGCAAGTAACATGGGCACAGCCAAAAATTAACATAGACTAAAGACTGTGCGGCACACGCCTACGAGCTTGCAACACGGTAAACACACATACCTAAAACATATTCAAATATGTTTGTATACAGTTGGGTGAAAAGTTATAGAAACGAAAGAATTTTCAGTTGTTAACCTTGAAAAAAATACTAAAAATGAATTTTTTTTTTTGTGAATATTATTTTTGTCACCTGACAATTGTAATAATATTTTGCTTATAAATCTTCAGAAGCAAAAAAAAAAGATTTTTCAACACTATTGAGAGTTTATCAAACACAAAAAACTGATTTTAATGCAAAATATTATAATACATTTTTTATAATTTTTTTTCATAATGCTAGTTAAACTCAATTCATATTAAATGTCACAGAGAAAAAAGCCAGTTGTTGTTCCCATTTGTTTTTACATAGGTGTATAAAGGACACAAACACACAAGTGGGTGCAAGCCCCAAAAGGACAAAAATGTTAGTTGTTGCTGCTGTTGTTGTTACCATGCGGCCACAAACGTTTTGGCATAGTACACAGCACTGTACACCAGACGAGGAGGGGGCTTTAGGGGCAGGAAGGTGGCCAACAGACGCCATCAAGCGAATTAAAACCAAATCACTTACAAGCGGCCAAAAGTGTTAACGTGTAAATTTCCATTTTAGCCAAGATCGAAGCGCTCTGATAGCAGCCAGACACTGCTATAAACATGCAGTGGGA
Organism: Scaptomyza pallida; assembly: GCA_018152965.1. Classification (NCBI taxonomy): domain Eukaryota; kingdom Metazoa; phylum Arthropoda; class Insecta; order Diptera; family Drosophilidae; genus Scaptomyza; species Scaptomyza pallida. The sequence continues at coordinate 132,219 of JAECXP010000130.1, forward strand.
GTTGGCTAGCAGAAACCCCTGCCCCCGCCCCACCTCTCTCTACCGGAGTTAAATACGAGAGAGCTAAAAATAAAACTACTCGAAATGCCCAGGTTGAAATAAACGTGTTTTCCATAGTGTTAGTGTGTGTGTATGTGTGTGAACATTTACATGCATAAATAAGTAAAATAGAGGATGTAGAGAGAAGACAGAGGCAACAGCAACACACACACACACACTAACACACAAGCTGTGTCGTGGAACTTCTTAACTCAATGAAATCTCCAGCAATTTCGTAAATTAACACTTCGACTTCAGGGGTGTTGTGCTGTTGTGTGTGTGTGTGGTAGGTGTAGGGGCAAAGAGGATGCCAAGGTGAAGACACTGAGCTGTGAAAATAAACAGAAAGCAATAAATACACTGAGAAAAGTAAAACTATAAAAACATGTTAGTTAACTTAAATGTAGAGAACTCGAATTATATCGAATCTACAATGATCTTTAAACTCATTCATGTTGTTCCCCCTCGTAAGTCTGCATATTTTCTCTCAGTGTACAGCACTGCAAGTTAAACGGAAAGAGCGGAAGAGTGTAGAGAGCTAGGCACGAGCATAGTGCGTTCACAATTTGTGGGAGACAAGGCAAAAATCTAGAAATTCTCGCACTTACTTCCGACTCATTGGTTTTTCTGTAGTTGAGTGTGAGAATGTGTGTGTGTGTGTGTGTTTCGACTGCCTGCCTGCCAAAAGTCTATGGCAGCGGAAACAATCTGCTCGCTGCGCGTCGAGGCGTCGAGCCATAAACAGTTTGCCATCTGCAACACAGCATCACAGTGCCCCAAATGCTCACCTACCCCAACCACCCACTTCAGCCACCGAAACAGTTCTTTCAATTTTTGGTATTTGCATTTTCAGAGAAATTGATATTTTTGTATGTTGCCGCTGTGTGTCTGTGTGTGTGGCATGAATTTAAAAAGGCGAGTAAATGATGGGTGAATAGAGTTTCAGCGAAAATCAAAACCACAATCAGGGACAAACACACACATACACATATACATATATATGTATATGGGTAGAGTCCTCTAGCCGCATTGGCACTTCATTCAATGTGTCATCCTTGCTGTCGCTGCTGATATCGAAATCTGTTTTATCGGCACATCTCTCTGGCTCTGTTTTCGGTTTACGTTTGGGTTTTTCCCCCGCCAATGTTGTTCTTTTTCAGTATACAAAGGCATACACATCGATTTGTATACCCTTACGAAGAGGATTTGTAAACTTTACAACCATTCTTCCCAGCGTGAATCTGACTTCCAGTTCAAGCAACAGTTAATCCAGATTTTTCTATACATAAGTAAGAGTATTTCCACTTCTGCATTACTCGGCTTTCCCTTTTTTTTTCTTGCACATAAATTTATACGCGATTTTGTAATTCCCCTGTTTTTTTTTGTTGGTTATAAATTTCGCAACTGTTTCGGTTTCACTTGAATGCTTCAGCGCCATTCCAAGTTCGCATTACCATATTCCAAACAGTTGCATGGTGTGGAAAAATATATATATGTATAAATATCTATACTTAGGCATGTGTGAATATTTTACAACCATATTTAAATCGAGTGAATGAAAAACGTTATTATACTTTCTCAGCTTAGAGTGTAAACTGTAAAAAATGCCCAACTAATGCGATAAACAATGCAATTTTAGCCTATTTTTAAAATAAATAGCTGCCAAGAGTCTTTTTTTATATAAATTGGCCTCGTGGCCAATTTGCCTGCGACAATTTATTAAAAGAGTTAAAAGCGCAGGCTTCAAAACAAAATTAGAGCTAACATGGCGCCCTCTTTGGCGCTGCAACAACAACAAGAACAACAACAACAACACGCTCCATGGCTTTAAGATATTGTGTTAATTTGCCACAGTCATGAGGCAAAGTCGAGAGTCGAGTACCTCAACCTCTGTGCCCCTCGTCCGCCTAAGCACTTCAGGCGCGTTGCCGCGAAGTATGCTACAAATTTGTTGCTGTTTTAATTTTTTCTGTCAGCTGCGCTCGAGCGCCTACAAACCCGCAACGTGCAACGTGCAACCTGGCGTCCCCACTTTTTGCATGCAACATGCGAGACTTTCTAATTGTTTGCCGTTGTTGTTGCCTCGCTCCGCCCCTCTTTTCCTCGCCTCATCAAGTGGAGTGGCAGTCAACGTTAAGCGTAACACAAGTCCAGTGCCAGTGCATAAATTAGAAATAGGCTCACACACAGAGAAACTTCTACTTTCTCTGTGTGTTCTTGAGAATAATATTATTTTTAATTAGCCAAGGTTTTATTCGCATATGGAGAGCAATGATACTTGTGAGGCTTGGGGCTTTTAAAATTGGTATTTGTTGAAAATCGTTGAAAAGTTATCGATATTGATGACAAGCGTTATCGATAAATATCGAAGTCTTAAGACTGCAGAGAACTTTCGCATAGTTTTTCTAGCTCAACTTTTTCAATGTATCGATTTTATTATCGATGACATATCAATATTAAAAGCTTTCGATTAATAATAACTCATTTCACTTGATCTACTTTGAATTGTGCTTTCTAGGGTATCCACCTACTTTATACTCCCCCTTCTCATGGCCACTTATTTATGTAGCTTTTGTTACTTTCTTTTTTTGTCGTTGAGCCTCTTGGCCGTCTCAGCCCCCATTGTGTTTGCTTTGTGTTGCGTTTTTGTGTACATAGAAATTACGGCGCAAGCAAGCAACAACAACAAATTCAACGATACTTAACACACTTCAATCTACGTGCATGTGTATGTGTGTGTGTGAGTGTGCGGCTTGAGGTCGGCTTGTTTTGCATGTGCGCAAAGGGTTAACCAAAGAGTAAGCATTGTTAACAAGCCGTCGCTTAATTGGCAATCCCCTTTTGGCAAACGTGGTCGTGATTCAACGTGATTCATGTTGCCAGATTTTATAATTTTGTTTAATAAATAAACATACAATTTGATTAGCGTGTCGTCACAACGCCTTTTCTTGGCTCCTGACCTACCTTTAGCTCTCTCTATGTTGACCTTAGTGACTTACTAACCTCATTGCCACCATTTTGATATCCATTCACTTTCCATGCCCATCGTTTTGTATAACATCACCATTAGTCTTTGCTCCGCTTTCTGTGTTTTTTTTTTTTTTTCACCCCATCTTTTGCTTCTTCTTTCACTGGCTTCATAGTATAAAAATCACCATTATTTGTTTTGCTGTCAGATTAGTTTTACTTGTTGACGCTCTGCCGCTTTCCGCATCCGCATCCTCATTGCCTTTGTCTTCATCTTCGTGTCTGTTAGGTGTTAATGTTTTGCTGCTTTGTGTTTGGTGTCTGAGTTGATCTAAGGGTTATTAATCGATCTGTATTGCTTGAAATATGGCCTTGTGTGTTAACAAGTTTATTATGGTTTGACCATTCTAGCTTTTTTCTAACAACAACAACTATTCAACTCAGTTTCAAGTATTTGTTTTAGCATGATAATCAACAGTTTACTCAACTTTTCAGATCTGATTGCAAACATCTAAAGGGGGAGAAGGTGGTAGCGTAGGCTCACTCATAACTCATTTTGCATGCTGTGTTGCCTTTTTGTATGCGCAATTAAAAGCGTTGCCAGATTTGGCCGTTAATGGCTGTGCTAGCCATGATTTTTTAGCCCCCAGCGATTATATGCCCGTTGTTTGTCCATTGTTCTGACTGCCTGCCTGGCTAGCGAACTGTTGTTGTAACGTTCGGGCCTAGACGAAAACGCCTATAAATGCAGCGTGTGTTTTCCACGATTTTAGGCGATTCTAGCGATTTTGTTGATTACATTGCGGCCGGACACACAGGAGGAGAAACAGCAACAGCAACCGTAGCAGCAGCAGCAGGATATCGAAGCTAGAACGAAAGCTGCAGCCGTCGAACAATCATTTCTCTCTGTATGTGTGTTTGAGTGGGGTGGGGGGTTAGGAGGTGCAGGATTTGTGCTATGTCCGCGAATGTGCGTGCCTAATGAACAAAATCGCCGGTGTTGCAAGCGGCTGCAAAATGTGCATGACCAGAAAATTGAACTGAGGCCAGAAAACTGAGGCACGACAAATGACCAAACGGACACGGCTCTCTGCACATGCGACACTCAACGGGTGGTGGTAACAAGGTGGTTGTTATGTGGGTCGACCAGCACCTAGATGAAAGTAGACGAAGGAGTACGGGGTGGTGGTGGGGGACTTTCGAGCACGTGGCTTTGCGGCTCTGTCACTTCTAATGATCGAAAAACGAACAGTAGCCAACAATGCAACAGGATAACGGAAAAGCAACGACAAGCGTCGTTTATTTCTGTAACTTTTCGTTTATCTATCTTACTTCTTTGTGGTGGAATAGGTTAGGTTAATGAAAAACCTGTTGTTGGATTAAGAATACTTAAAGTATATTTTATTTCTCTAAGAAATCAGGGTGTTCCCGTGTTCATAGCTTAGAAAAAATTTATCTGATGAATAACTTTACCCGGATAGTTTTCCTGGAAGCTATCCTACTCTGCCTACCATTTCATCCCACTCTCCTTTCTTATACTCAGAAATGAATATTGCCTTCTTTTTCCTCGATTTTTAAGCACTACGTTTAAGAAGTTTTCATATTATAAGCCTGCTTCTTGTGTACATTTAATAGAACTGCTACCAATTTATCAAAGCCGTTTGCCATTTTGATTTAAGCGTGATGCGGCTTAAAGTTAAAGCCACTTTTTAGAAAACAGCGGCAAACACACACAGCAGCCAACTTTTTCAATGGCAAACAAATAAATAAAATTGCAATTGGCCAAAAGTCGATTGCTGACCAGGTATACAAACATTCACATACATATACATTTGCTTGGGGTAAGAAAAAGTAGATGAAATCAGCAAAAGGCAATTCATTTTTTATATAATTCAAATGCAAATGCTTTCAGTTGGCCAACTGACTTTGGAACTTTTTCCTCTCTTTTTTTTTTGGGCCAGTTCCGTTTAGTTTTTATCGATGCATTTCCTTGCCCCACTGTGGTTGGTTCGTGCAGCTGTCTGAGTTGGCATATTTGGAAAAATTGTAAGCACCTTGTAACTGCCTGCCATGCAGAAGTGCATAATATTAGATAAATAATGATATTTATCTCTCCAAGGAGATGCTTTCAGTGGTTACGTGGAGTTGTAAGTCAAGCATGAACCATAAAGAAAAGTTATTTGTAAATGCAGAGTGGATGTGAGATATAAGTATATTTCTTATTATTTATTAGTATTTTTTATGATATGCAAAGGTAGATGATAAACATGGAGAAAAGCGAGATTTGTTATAGACTAAGGTAGATTGCTGAAGAAGAATGTACTCGGGCTTGATGTGGAATAATTTTGGTGTTATATCAAATATCAATCCATTTTTAACTAGAGCTATAACTTCTGATAAAATGAGAGAACAAAACGTTAAGAATTCCTTTCAGATTTTCATTTTATAGCAATACTCTTGGCGAGTTATGATCAAAGTTTCACTTTAATATACACTTTAATTACATAACTGCTACTTAATACTTTTTTCAACTGGCTATATAATTGCAATTTGTGCACTTTTCTTACTTTAAGTACGAAAAAGAAGGTAGCTGGAACCGCTGTTAACCTCAGCAGCTAGCTGCAGTCGTCTCAGAGTCTCTGGTGCATTGCAGTCAGCCAAGCAACTCGACAAAATCAGAGCCGTGGCAAGCACTGAAAAGAAAGAAACTTTGCTACCTTTTGCGGCAGAGCTGTCGAGTGCTTTTGTTGTTGGGTGGTGCTGTAACAATTACAACGAATGCCGCTGCGTCATTGTACAGGTTGACCAACAACAAACGAATTGCAACTCCAACTTTCAACAACGTGGCAACAATGGCCAAGAAGAATGAGAGCCACATAAAGCACACGGCAAACTTGCAAAAAAAAAAAAAGCAAAAGCAAAACCACACAAACATGTGAATTAGAATCGCAATGCGGCAGCGAATTAAGAACCAGTCAGCTGCAGCATTGCAACACCTTCTGCCCCAAGACAATGACTTAAACCCCCCCCACTTCCCCAAAAAAAAAAGCTGGCTGCGTAAAGCTCATTAAATGAAGCTAACACGCCAGCAAAATGGATTTTTCTTATAAGCGCAAAACCCAAAAAATGGTTTGAAACAAACGTTGCTGAAACTTCCCTTAACTTCTTAGTACAAAACGTCAACCCTTAAGTCGCAAAAGTTTTGCGCGCTGTTCGTTTAAGTCGCATAACTCTTATGCGCTACTCTGTCTCTTCGCTTTTATTTTTCTTTAGTCGGTTCCAGCTGCTTCTACTTACCACTTTCTTTGTTCTTTTCACAACTTATCAAATTGTTATCTCTTGTGTGAAGAGAAAAAAAATTTTATTAAATAATATTGCAAATTTTAAAGTGTCTTTTAACAAAATTTTTAACAATTTCTCATAAGAAACTATTGAAAATTATAAAAAGGAATAGGCATTCCAAAGGTTTTTTTTAATTTTCACCCCAAAAAAGTTTCAATAATATTTCAACAAAATGTATTGCTTTATTTTTTGTGTTCGCCTTTAAGTTTTCTAGTTTATTGTCGAGTGTCGGGTTACCTTTTCTTTTCTATTATTTCCCATATATTTTTTTTTGTGTTGTTCCTGGTCCTGGGTTATTTTGCTGTGAGGCCATGCGATTGCGATTGCATTGCATGTAAAACATTTCAAGTAAGTGATACGCACCATAAATTGCCGAATTTATAGCAGGAAGTGCACAATACGAAAAATACTTGTGCACTTTTGCACGAGCCGAAAAGTTTTTATTTCGAAGAAATAGGGAGGGACGTGGCCTGGCGAACTGTAGTGAACCCACTTTTAGCTGCACTCGATTGCAATTTGATAAATGCGGTTAATTTCAGTCAGGTTTTTCGTGGCAATTATGCAAATGAGCGAACCCGCAAATGGAGTGGAAGTTATGGAGGGCGGAGGTGGGAACTTGAGTGAATGCGTTATGAAAAATCAATTGTGATGCGTGACAAAATGTCAGCAAATAAAACTAAAAGCGTTTGCATTAAAAAAACGCTTGTGAATGGAACAAAAGATAAAAAAAAACAGTTTATAAGCCTTTCAATTGATTTACCCATCGGCTTTGGCAATATAATGAGCATTTTATTTGATCAATGAAGTTCAATGAGATATTAAAATTATCATATAAAATACAAACATATATATTTTAAAATGTTAAATAAATATTTTTACTTTTTTTCCTGGTAGGCTCACTTAACACCAAAGTAATCTACGGCATATTTGCGAAATAATTTTTATACTCAATTAATAACAGTATTTTATATTATTGCACGAAAATTCACCATAAAGATTAATGACATTTATATGTATTTTGTATGCAAGTTATTTTTATACAAGTCTTAAGTTTTTTTTATTAAATAACTATTTTAAATGCTTAAATGTAAGTGTAGCGCATTTACCTACGTAATAAGTTAACCCAAAAATGTATTTTATTACATTTCCAACAAGTTTTCTATTGATTGGTAGTTAAATTTGTTGTAAAACCAATAACTTGATGACGTCGACCACCAAATACCCTATAAATGTCTAAAATGTACCATTTTTAATATGTATTTTTTCTTTCTGAACAGTAAAACTTAGATACCCCTTCAGCACAGCGTTACTTTATATTCTTTTTTTTACTGTTATTTCCCTATTTGTTACAGTTTTTCTTGGTTTATTGTGTACATATTTACACAATTTATTTATTGCAGCATTTTTATAATAAATATTTAATTTATTGAAATATGATTAAAACGCATAGTCGCTGGCGTAAATCAAAACATTTTTGCACATTTATTATATTGCGCAAATGATCCAAATACTCACACACACGCACACTGGGTTACGCCTTATGGTGTATAGCATAAAGTATTATATGTATATGTATATTGGATTTAAACTGGGCAGAGGGAATTTATGTGCGGTCAGATTACTGCATACGAAACCGTTGTAATTCATGGCTAGAATCGCGAGAGCTCTTGAGTTATACTCCACTCTCTCTCTTTCGTTTTTTATTTCAATTTGTTTTGCGTGTTGGGCTTTATTTTTTCTCATTTATGATGCGGTTGCAATTGACGCATTGGTTCTTCAGAAATACGCATACAAAAACGCAGGCAAACAGCAACAACAAGAGATAGAGAGAGAGGGAACTGTTCACAATTCCTTTTGCCAGCCAGCGGCACTCCAAAAAGTATGCTACAGAAATGCGCAATGACATCAGGTGTGGTGTGTGGGTGAGGTGGTTAATTGAATGAGTGGCGTGGTGAATTATGGGGTGAAGTGTGCACTGAAAGAAAAATGTAGTGAGTTTATTAACAATTAAATACTTTTCTATAAAGTTGTTTACAAATGCCATTAACTAGAAGTTTTTTTTAGCTATGACAACTCCTTTATTTTTGCTCAGTGTATGGTTGAGTACTCAGTGGTAGCAGCTATGGTAGAGGCAGCAGCTGAAGCCGCAGCAACAGCAGCGTTGTGGTTAGCTGCATGTCGTTGTGGTTGAGTGCATCAAACATCAATCAATTCAATGGTACTAGAAACCAAACACACTTTCACACAAACACACACAGACAGAAACACAGATACAGACCAACTTGAAAGCTACAAACATCAGCAGATGCAGATACACAGATATCGAGACAAAAAGCCATTGAAGTTTTTGGGCGGAGTGTGGGGGGGGGGGCGTAAATGAACATACGTAGTGAAAACACGTAATGAAAAGTGAAAAACACATAGTATATAGTACAACAAGCCACAATATTAAGTGACTCACAACTTAAGCACACACACACATACACATACACCTCATACGTACACACATGTAAAGGAAGCCATCATCAACAGCTCTTGTAAAGCATTCGATCATGGCAAATCTATAATGACAGCCTCGATAGCTTTATCACATGCACGTTAAAAGAAACGATATAGCATAAAGAAATGAAGGTATACAATTTGCAGGCCAGAGTTAAAACATGCACGGTGGTAAAAGTTGTTAGATTTTGTGTTAAAAAATATTACCCTAAAGCTTTTATTTCCATTAACTTTTTCAATTTATCTCTTTATAAAGTTTAAATTAAAAGGCTTTAACACATAAATGGTTTCATTTTTTAACCACTGTAACTTGCCGCATGTCAAAACTGTAACAGGACGGAACTGTGAGACGTTGCCAAGCTGACTTTGCGGCGGGTTGAGGGTAAGGGAAGCTGGTCAAGTCATGTCAAGTTCGAGTCTTGACTGAGCGCTTTCTCATTCGTCTGCTGCTGATAAATGTTGAAAATGCTTCGCAATATGCAAGTAAGAGACATGGGGACGAAGAGTGAAGAGGAGGAGGAGGAGAAGGGAAAGCAGCCTCTTGACTGGCCAGCACATATTTTATAATAAAACGTTTCATGATTGCGGTCTTTTTGTTGTTGTTGTTGTTGGTCAGGGGCAGGCATCAGCATCGATGACTGCAAAATTTGATAAACAACCTGACTGCTGACCAAAGCTGCATGCAAGCAGATCCTGCGGTCCAATGTCCTGTCTCGATGTGAGTGTGTGTATGTGTTCGTGTCTGCCTGTGGTTAAGTGTACTTCTTGGCAAATTGTATTTGACGAGCTGTTAACAGTGCTTGCATTAACTGAAGGCACTTTTTGCAGCACAGCACAGATAAAAAAAGCAAGAAAAAGAAGGAAAGAGAGAAAGAGAGAGAGAAGCTAATCAGCAAGGCGTTTTCACCAATTGCCTAGTGTGGTAGAGGTGTGTGTGTGTGTGTGTATTTCTTGGCCAACTCTCCGCATTTGATAACCATTTTGGGCCTTCCTGTGTGTGTTCGTGTGTGCGTGCAACACAATAAATTTCCGCTTTTGTCTCACAATAAACATAAACCGAAATGCCGCAAATCTCAGTCGCAGGCATTTGTGGCCCCTGACCCCTGGCCCTGTCGCACGACCCCGCCCGCCGACACCGCAAGGCGCAACTTTTGGCGTTTTGGCAACAATTTGTAAATAAAATTGTGGCGCAAATTAAGCGTATAAATAAGCCACAAAGCACAGCACAGGCGACCAGCTCTCGCTCTCGCTCTTGCTCTCTCACGTAGCAGCCACGCACATCCGGTTTGGGGAGCAGCCCCGCCGCCTTTTGCCAATGCACTGTAAGAAAAAGAGAGTGTTGAGAATACAAACTGTTTCTTAAGCTATAAAGAACTTCATCTTAGCCAACTCCTACGATTTCTTGTAGTGTACCGCAAAGCACTCTTCCTCTCACACAGTAACCCAATCGACGCCGCTTCCGACTGTGTGTGTGTCGCTCACCATCACCATCATCAACATCATCAGTAGCTAAAGAACAGAAGTTTGGGGTCTCTTACTTCCTATGGCGTTTTAATAGTCGCCCCGAAAAAGAACTTTTGCGCCTTGGCTGGCTGGCAATTGATGCGGCTGGCAGGCCAGGCTCTTTCGACACTCCTTGTTTGTCCAGCCGCAAGGTCGCCGTATTTTTGGCCCTGGCCCCAAAAAAGACGTCGCAACGTTTGTCGTTATTAATTTATTATGAAAATCTAAACGACTTAAGTGGAATAATATGGGATAAATTATTAAAATTTATGTGCTTTCGAAGCGCAACGACGGACAACGTTTGCTTCTTCTAGTTTTTCTGCTCTCTCTCTCAGTGAGAGCAATTTGAACAGCAGCCAAAGTTTTTAGAGCATACTTCACTTTAATTTCTTTCGACGGTGTCGCTGTTGCCTGCCTGCCTGCTTGCCAGCCTGCTGCCTTTTCCGGGCAGGAAGTTGAGTGATTAAGTGTCCGCTTTTTGCACTTATGCTTTTTGCATAATTTGCCTGCCTAATTTTCTTTCATGGCGCCGTATGCGTGTGCTATTCTATTTGTAGTTGGCGAGTTCATAGAGATAAGTATGATAATGACAAAAAAAATCTTACAGAATGTAGACGAAAAGTTCTTTAAAAACTGTATATGTATACTTAATGACAGTATTCAATTTACAGAACAAAAGCTTTCTCCTCCACTCGAAGCTGAACTAGGAGATACCCGCAACTCATCCTAAAAGTGTTGAAAAAACTTCCGATTGCCATAACTTCGTCAACTTTCACCCGATTTTAAAATGGAATACATGCAAAGTCTTGTTATACGCTCTAGATTAATACTGCATTTAAATAAATACAAAATAAAGAAATTTAATTTTTAGTCGATTTTCATGTCAATTTTTTATGACCGATATCCGACTTGGGCGTGGAACGGAACTTCCGATTGCCATAACTTCGTCAATATTTGCCTGATTTTCATATGCAATACATCCAAAGTCTTGTTTTACGCTTTACATTAATACTGCATTTAAATAAATACTAAACAAAGAAACTTAATTTTTAGTCGATTTTCATGTCAATATTTTATGACCGATATCCGACTTGGGCGTGGAACAGAACTTCCGAAAGCTATAACTTCGTCAATTTTTACCCGATTTTCAAAAGTAATGCCTTAAAAGTCTTGGTTTGAGCTCTTAAATAAAACTGCATTTTTTCTAAATTTGGCGAAAATCAACTTGTGATCTGCAAAATTTCCGATTGTAACTTTGTATTTTGTTTTCGAATAAATCCCCAAAGTTTGTTTCTTAAATAAAACTGCATTTAAATCCAGAAACCTCATTTTTGATCAATTTTCATCCCAAAAATAAGTGACAAAATACCAACTGAAGTTTTTCTGCTGATCAAGAATGTACTTGAATATACACTTTTTGGAGTCGGATATGCTTCCTGTTTCTGTCAGTTTAACTTATTTCAGGGGCTCAGAGTAAAGAAAACTAATTTGGTTTTTACTGTTAACTGTTTTCCTTATTGCCGACTTTTCAATAAAACTTTAACAACAATTTAAGTTCCAGTTGCCATAAAAAAAACTCGACTTTTTGCTGAAATTTTACACGCACTTTATGTGCAAATACCTTTAGACACAATACTCTATAGGCAGACATATTGTCAAGTGTGTTTCGTAAGCATTTTGATGACACAAACAACAACAACAACGGCAACACTAACGGTATTCGTTTTATTGAAATTAATCGAATGATTTGTAGCAGATGGGGCAAACCCACCCAATCCTATACACCACCGCCCCCCTTTTAATCGCCTACCCAATAAGACAGAGAGAGAACGTAGTAAAAGAAAACGTAGACCAAAAACAATACAAAAAGGCAGGACGATGGCAAAAATTTTATGGCGCACTTGTTTTGCGTTAATCGTGTATCGTAAACTAAGCATTTTTACGGCACCTGCGGTAATGGATTACTAAAGCAGCAGCCCCGCCCGCCCCCCATTCGCTTTCGCTTCGCCCATATCCATTTCCGTCTGGCTCGATGAGAAGGCGTTGCAAACAGCACTCGTCATTGGTTGGAAAATTAATAAAGTTAAGTGTCGAGCACAATAAAAATGGAATTTTTTGGCCTTGGGCAAACCCCTCAAGCTGTGAGCCCCTGTGCCACAACTACTGCTGCCTCTCTCCGCTTCAGTGTGCCACCCGCCGACAAGTTAGCGAGGCGTGAAACAGCCTCAGCCTCGGCCTCGGGCAATGGTTTTGGTTTTGCTTTGCTTTGCAATAATTGCAAAAGTGCAATAAATTTTCCGTTTATTTCACCGCTTTAAACTGAAACTTGATACGGGGCACAAATAAAGTCAGCAGGCAACTGGCCATAACATGTGCAATTTGAGCCAAGCTGTTGAGGACTTCAAGTTGGAGATGGTCAACAATAAAAATTTGTTGTTTTAAAGGCATAATTTATAAAGAGTGAAAACTTTATATGTGCAATATCCAGCATTCTCACCTCCCTCTATTAAAATCGTAAGGTGATTGTAAAAAATAATCATAGTTCATTAAAAAAATATGGTTTAAGTGTAGGTTAGTTATATATATTTACTATAATTTATAAAGTTGAAAACTAATTAAAATTTTTTCCTTTCGAAAAACTTTCAGCCAGAAGAATCAAAAGGATCGGTCGGTTATCATACATTTCTTGCGCTTCTCGTGTCACGCACGAAGTTTTCACCCAAAAAAAAAACTCAAAAGTACCGTCAACTCTTATGGGATATTTCGTATGCACCTGTGCCCCCTGTGCAGCAGCTCGCATGACTCGCCCGGAAATGTAAATACGCAGAACGGCGGCCAATTCCTGTGTACGTATGTATGTGTGTGTGCGTATGCGTGTTGATTGACAATGGGCTGCAATGCGCGACACTGTGGCAACTCTGATTGGAATTTATAGCACGTTTTTGGTTAGATGCCGTTATTGAAGCAGAGTAACGCGTATCCTTGCATTATGCAGTAGACAAGGGCTAAAGGGGTTAAAGTGGAGATAGACAGAAATGCTTTACATTAACGTTCATATGTGTGTCCGTCTCTCACGTGCGCTCTTTGTCCTGGCAATGACAAGGACAATGCGGCCCGGGGCCAGCTGAGAAATTAAATAAGTAAAACACGCAGCGAAGCGAAGTCGCAATAAAAACTGGCGGGCAATAATAAAAATACAAACTCCCCTTTCCGCATTCGTATGTGTGTGTGTGAATGTGTTGTGGTGTGTGCATGCATATGTATGTAAGTATGTGTGTGTGCGAGACTTAACACGCAGTCGATGGGCACATTTCCGGCGTAAAAATCCTGCGTTGCGCGTAACGCCAAGAGTTGCGTGCCCCCGTCGCGGACAACGCAGCGCGCATTGCATAAATCACATAATAAAACCCATAAATTTCGTATGCAGCGCCAAGATGAAAAGTGCGCAAGCAACAAAATACAATAAAAAAGAAGAAGGAGACAGAGAAAGAGAGAGAGAGAAGGCAAAACCAAGAAGCAAAGCAAAAAAGACCAACAGGCAGCAATTGCAGTGCAGTCTACAGCTACAGCAAGGAGTCGAAATTTTTATCTGTTAGCCAAACATGCCGCATGCCACATGCCACACCATCGAACTGGATGATAAAGTTGCTAGACTATGCTTTTATTCCCTTTCTTTCTCACTATCTTTCTTTATTGCTCTTCTCTCTTTTTTGGCTTTGCGAGTGCAACAGTGTTGTTGCAACATGATTTGGCTTTGTTCTTTGACAATAATTAATGCTTGAATTTGATGATTAAGTTGAAGTTTAACTTCTCCTTTCACTCATCAACACAAAAAATTGATCATCGGGAACCGTTACAACTATTTTCAATTCCCTTTAACTTCCTTTGTCCGATTCATCTATCAGTAACACTTTGTCCTTGTCCAACACTGGTTTTAGGTCTCCCATCGCAGCTAAACATCAAGTTAAACGCTTTGACAACATAAACATTGCATGCATTTCATTTGATTTGTCTAGCTTGAGATTAGAATTGGTGTATGTGTGTGTGTGGGGGGGTGTGAATATGGTGTTGGGGATTAGGAATAGACCGAATTGAGCTTGTTCTCATCTCATCATCATCATCATTATCATCAACGTTGACTTTCAATGGTGTTGGCGGTGGGGTTGGGGGATGGGGGCATGGATATGGTGTTGCCACTAAACACATTGTGTGCGGAGATAGGGAGCAAATCCCAGTGCAAATCCCAGGCGTGCTGTTGTTTGCATCAAAATTGGAATTGTGCATGTGGCATGCGGCAATGTTGGAACCTGCATTGACAGCATTTTACAGGTGCAGCAGGTCAGCGCCACTGGGGCAAGGTGGGCGTGGGCCATTTTAGTGGCATGTTTCTGCTAATTTATTACGCCTGCGAAAGCATAATGGATGCCAACGCCATTTTGCTCCATATATATATGTATGTGTGTGTGTATGTGTGTGTGTATGTACCATTGGGACAAACTCCGGTGCACATTACAAAGCGACAAACAGACAGACAGACGGACAGACAGACAGACAGACAGGTAGATAGTTAAATTGTTGGCTAGTAGTCAGGCAGCGCGGCGGTAGAGAGGGGGAAATGTGCTGCCTCAGGGGTTTGTTGGCTGGCTGCTGCAACGGCTGCAGTTGCAGTTGCACTTGCAGTTTTGAGTTGTTGTTGTTGTTGCTGCTGCTGCTGAAAATGAATGTCTAATTAATTAAAGTGCGAATTGCACTAGGGTCGTTTGCTTGTTTTGGCAGCTGCATTAATTGCCAGCCGCCTAACAGTAAACATGTTGCCAGTAACTACACTGAGAGAATAACGAGGCTATAAACAATTTGCTAAAGGGAGTCTAACACAATGATTTTTAGAAATTCTAAAAATTTAAAAAAAAATTAAATAATTATTTTAGAAAATATTTTTATTAAAGAAAAATACTAGTAAATTTTTATAAATTATTAAAAAATATTTGTTCATTAAACTTTTAGATATAAAACTTAAGTATCGTGTTTCTATCACATATATTTTTTCTAGTGTTGACTAACGCTTTAATTGTTCGCCTCAGTGCATTTACCCTTATCTATTCTCTGCTGTTTGATTTATTAAACTCACCTCTGCTCTACAAATATTCAACTTGTTGTTAGAACATAACAATTTTCTATGCACACACACACACGCACACATGCGTCAAATGCAATTTTATGCGGCAACAAATTTTGTAACCCAAAAAATATTATCATTTGGTTGCGCTTTTAGTCTCTTTGGTGGCACATTGCTGTCTGGTTTGTTGGTGCGGGGGGTGGGGGTGGAGGGTATCCTCTCTATGCGCACAAAGCTTAGCGCCACATAAATAATAAATTTGTAACATTGCATTTTACGAGCATATGTCTGTATGAGTGTATGGGTGTGTGTGTGTGTGTGGCGTGACATTAACAATTTATCAGTGAATCGAAAAAAGCAACAAGCCAATAAAAATCACTCCGTCTGACCGGTTACATTTGCTGCTGTGGCCCCTCCCTTCTCCTTCTCCTGCTCCTCCTCCTCCTTCTCCTCCTCTTAACATCCGTTCTCTTCTTCTCCTACTGTATAGTCGGCATCGTTTTGCGCTTGTCGCCCATAACAAATGTCAAATGGCATTGCAATATTGATGTTAGAATACATGCCTCGATTGTATTCGTATAGATGTTTGTCAGCCGTTTAGTGTTGTCCAGTTGAATGCACTGTTAAAAATCAAAATGGTAAAGCATCTAACACATAAGTGTATAAAAAGATTCGGATATATTTTTAATATACATATGCCAAATACCCAAAGGTCGTCAAACGGTCAAAGAGCGAACTAAAACTTTAATATTTTAATCTGGCAACTCCGTCGCATGCTCACAAGTCAAAACATGAACCACACATTCAGCTGCGCTTGCTGCCTCACTCTAACATTATGCACAAACTCACCTCTTCGCTTTAGCAAAGACAACAACCAGACAGAAGCAGCTTGCCCACGCTAAAGCTGCTGCCATTTCACGCAAACAGCTTAAAACACGGCTAGTGCAAAAGTCTGGGCCTTAAAACAAAACAAAAATCAGTTGAACGCGAGCTTACAAACGAACAGCAGCAGCGTACGGCAAACAGGTGGAACAGTGCTAAACAAAACGAAAGTGAAATAACAAAAAACAAGCAAAAGCAAAAAAACGTGAGCGTTAAAAAGTCGTCTGTGTGTTCAGTTTTGTTTTTTTTTTTTTTGGGAAGTTGGCGCAATCGCGAATCTCGAACGGTGCTGCTTAATAAACAAGTGAAGCAACCAAATCAAGCTTTAGGCCAAGTTGACTGCAGTGCGCGCGGTCAAAAACGCGCGAGTCGACTGTGCCCACACGGAAAGATACAAATAAGAGAAGAAACAAAAACCCGAATTATGAATACTTCCAATAAATATTGTGTTTAATATGTGTGCTTGCAATACATAATTTTAAATAAAATTTAATTAAGCAACGTTATTAGAATTAATTACAAAATGTTGAAATTGTGCAATCTTTTAAGTTGTTTACTTTTGCTGGTGCCAACGTTAACAGCTGCTCAGGGGTTAGTAAAGTGTCATAACAACAACTACTTACACATATGTATATGTATATGAATATCTATAGACTCCCACACTAGTTTTAATGAACTGACAATGAGTATGAATATGTGACAAATACAGATGACGAGCTGCAAGCAAACATTGAAAATGACATCACGCCACTTAACTGAGACGAAATCTCATACAAACATAAATAAATAAATAAATAATAAAAAACAAAAGACTTAAGCAACAAACGACACGCAGCCACAAAAAACAGCCGGCAGCCAAAGACACTCATTATCCCATTAAACTTTACAAGTTGTAATCAACTTGAAAGCAAATGCAAAAAAAAATTAGTATTCAAAAACATGAACGTAGTACAGCTTCCAGGCGTTAGAGATGGACATGAGTTTTGAATAAGGAACTTATAAGATACACTTTGCTATGTTTGTTATCCTTTGAAAGCTTTGTGGTTGTTAAGTATCTAAAACCTTTAAACGTATCGCACTTAAAATGCCAAATTTGTTGACTTTGAAACAACGCATTTCAACTTGTTGACTCATCTGTTAATATTGATCAAGAACAAATGTACTATAATATATTTGCTTTACTCATTGCTGAAAGCTGTGTGAATATGTCAACAAATATGTAACTTATTTCAAAATATCTTAAGAGTTGATGATATAGCAACTCTAAACATTATTGCATTGAAAACTTAAGATTCTTAGATAAAGTTTTCTTTTGATAATAAAGAGCATTCAATAATCGTTATACCATATACAGTTATTCTTGCTAAACAGCTTAAAAGCAAAAAAAAATCACAAAATCAAGCTGAGATTTTCGAGATTTCCGTCGACCTACGCATTCATTGACTTCATTTCTTCTCACTCAAGGTGATGCAATATTCCATATATAAATATATTGCGAATACCTTTAAGAAAAGACACATGTTTTAAGTAAACCAATCAACAAACTATAACAATTAAAGTAAACTAGCTAATTAAACCGCAGAGTTATGTGAGCCACCCTAATGCTAGGTGTCACATTAAGTAAGACACTTATTTACTGCCTCATTTCCGATGCCGGCTAACCTTGAGTGTATTTTGTCAGTAAACTTGACCAGCTGGCAAGCAAAAATAGTAAACGAATGAGTGTTTGAATTCGCAAGAATTCTGATTGATGTGCTTAAACGTTGGCGTACGTCAGTTTTGATACTCTTTACTTAATCACGACTGTATATGGCATAAGGTACAAAATTATTGTCCAACATCATGTATGCAAGCTGTACTCTGTTGACCATATAAGGTGCAGCTTAAGGCAACAATATATATTATTGAGAAAATATATATTTATCTATACTCTCGAACATTCCATTTAAATCCGTTGATATCAAGCGACACTTAACACAATGCAATCATGTGAAACCTCTCTCTAAACTGCATTTTGTGGCTAATTTGAAAAAAAAAAAAAAAAAAGCGAAATTGCTTTTGTTGCCATTTCGGCTAACTTAACTCTTTGGAACCTGTTTTGGACGCCTAACAAAACGTGACATAAACACAAAAAGAAAATGTGGGAACAGGTTAAGCGGCGGCAGCAATTGAAATTAGAACAACTATGCAAACGGTGAATTACGCCAAAAAAAAAAAAACAGTCAGGCCGACAAGAGACAAACAGACCAGCTAGATAAATGGACAATTGTAAACGACACAGATAGCCAGAGCAGAGAGTAGCACCAAAAAGAAACGAGCAACTGGAATGGCTAAAATCAGTGAACAAGTTTGTACGAAAGCAATAATAACAATTTTTGATTCCCTTCATGTCCAAAAACGAACGAATGTTTTCAAAAATTATGCAAGTCGTGCACCGAATTTGGCATTCTCTATTTATAGACATTTGCTGAAAGTATTACAAAGTTTGAAAAACCTTTCTCTGTTGGAATGAATGAATGACTTAAGACAATTGCTTGAAGTCTTTAACTGAGTTTTGTGCAGATACTTTAGTAGATTGTTTGTTTACTTTGTCAAGCTAATGCAGGTGTGGTTTTTGTGACCTTGCATTACATTCAATATCCGTCTTAATGCACAGTTTAGTAACGCTTTGTTGTTTATTTAAGTAAGATAAATGTTATTTCCCGACACTCCACTTGTTTTCTAAGCATTTCTCATGTTTTAATTAGTTCGATGCAACCTCCAACGTTCTTATTCAATTAAATACATCAAAATACGTTGAAGACTTTATTGTTGTGTTGTTTTGTGGTAGCACAAAGTAGTTAACTTAAATGTCATAAGCTTGACTCAACCAAGCGGCAGCTGCAATTGTTAACCATAATAATACTTTGTTATTCAAGTACTCTCTGAGCTAGAGTTGTATTAGTAGGAAAACCACAAAAGTAGTTATTTGTCGCCGGCCGCAATAGTAGTCGTAAATACCATTTCCGACATGAATCAAAAAACCGAAACCGAAACGCAGCCGGTCTTGATGAAAAGACGCTGACCCCAACTCGAACTCAAAGTACAATTACCCCATGTATTGTTTAAGTACATATCTTCCGTTAAGCGCGTCGTAGAAGATGGAGAAAGAGATTCCAGATACCATGTCAGCAAAATACTATATTGTACTATTGTGGGTGTAATACGTTGAAAGCGATTAATTTAACTCTTTGTTTCGTTTCTTTTTTCTGCTATTCAACAGTCTGTATACCATAATTGCACCAAATACAGTGAGACCCAACTCACAGTACCATGTGGCAGTGAGCATACACAAGGCTGTGGAACCCGCCAGAGTCAAAGTTGGCATCTTGAGCAGTACGTATACGGATTTTAAGACAGTCGAACTGAGGCCCTATTCAACGCAGCTGCTGCACTTTGAGGTAAACTTCATGAACTTTAACAAAATGTATATAACAAAAACTTTTACTCCCACAGTTGCCGGCGCTTAAAGCGGATCGTTATCGTCTAACTGCGGAGGGCTTAAGCGGCATTATCTTCACAAACGAAACCCAATTGCACTTTGAGGCCAAACAGCATACGGTGCTGGTGCAAACCGATAAGAGTATCTATAAGCCCGGAGATCTGGTGCATTATCGTATCCTACTGTTGGATGCGAATCTGAAGCCAGCGCGTGGTTATGGTCGTGTGCATGTGGAGATCAGGGATTCAGGCAATAATATCATAAGAAGCTATAAGGATATTCGATTAACCAATGCCATCTACTCTAATGAGCTGCAATTGTCGGATTATCCACGCTTTGGTGATTGGTCCATCATTGTGGATGTGGCGGAGCAACAGCATAAGCAAAACTTTGAGATATTGGATCACATATTGCCCAAGTTTGTGGTGGACATTGAGACGCCAAGAAAGGCTATCTACAAGGATGGCAAGATTGCAGCAACCATCAAAGCGCAGTAAGTAAACGTTAATAAATATTCTTGGAGCAGTTCTAACTTGTTATCCTACTTCCAGCTATGCCTTCGGTCAACCCATTGTGGGTGAGGCTACGCTCTCCATTTATCCCACTTTCTTTGGCTCGTTGCAGCCTTTTGTGAATGATTTGATTACCAGAAAAGTGGTGCCCATTGATGGCCGAGCCTACTTTGAGTTTGATATTGAGCAGGAGCTGCGCTTGAAGCAGGACTATGAGCGACAGTATCTATTAGATGCATTGGTAGAGGAACGCTCTACGGGTTCGGTGCAAAACTATTCCACGGTGCTTACCCTTTACTTGAATCATTTTCGTGTGGAGACTGTGAAGCTGCCCAGCTATTATATACCAGGCGTGCCCTTTGAAGCGACTGTAAACAATCTATTAATAATATTGAATGTCATACTTTTTACTATAACTTACCCTCCTTTTTGTAGGCACGCATTGCTCGCAATGATGGCACTCCTTTGAAGGAGTTTAATCCCGAGATTACGGCCTATTTGACAAATGTTTATGGCAGCAGTGAAATGTATAATCGCACAGTTTACAGTCTGGATTCACGTGGCGAGATCAAGATGAAGTTCACAGTGCCCATTGGTGATCGTGATGAGTATCATTCCATTATTGTTGACTATCTGGGCGTCATAAGCGATGTGGGCAAAGTGCCGCGAAAACATTTGCATAGCAAAAACTATATAACAGCCAAGGTGCTAAATGACAAGTAAGTGACATTTAAACAATGACCTCATCGAGAGGATCTAAATATTCAATCAACTTTACCATACAGGCCAATGGTTAATCAGGAAATTGCTGTTGCTGTGCGTTCCAATGAGCCCATGAAATACTTTATATATCAAATTGTGGGTCGTGGCGATATAATACTCTCACGCACTGTGGATGTGAGTAAAGAATGCGTTTGTCCTTGAAGAGTTTATTTATATTGTTTCCTCTTATGCAGGTGGCTGATAATTCTTATCATACTATCAAGTTTTTGGCTTCCTTTGCTATGATGCCACGTGCCAAGTTGCTTGTCTATATGGTTGTGAACGGAGAGTTTGTCTATGATGAACAGATCATACAATTTGAGGAGAATTTATTAAATGCGGTAAGTTGGGAGCTTAAATATTTATAGTAAAAAACGAACAATAATTACCCTTCTCTTGTTAAGGTTCAAATTGAGGCACCTCTTAGAGCACCACCTGGTCAGGATATAGACATCGGCATCAGCACTAAGCCCTACTCCTATGTGGGTCTCATGGTTGTTGATCAAAATGCGGCAATGCTAAGAAGTGGTAAACTAAGCGACAGAACACTATTAACTGTTATCTTACCAGTGTTATAACTTACAGGCAATGATCTAACACACGAACGTTTAATGGATGCTCTCTATGCTTATGAGCTTAATGATGTCAATACGCCCGTGGGCTCACCAGGCAAGGAATCCGGCGTTATAACCATGTCCAATACAGATTACTTTGTGGAGAAAGGTAACTAGACAACTAGGAAAATATAAGTTGACTATAAAAACTCATCATCTTTCGTCTTTAACAGAGTCAGAGTCAATACCTGCAACTGGTCGCGATAGTTCAACCACCATGGAGGAGGATAAGTTGACAACTGTGCGTAAAACAGATATTGGACCAGCGCACAAGATTGAGGTGAACACATTGCCACCCGGCAAGGGACGTTATGCATTCTCATATACTCCAAAGCCCTATTGGCATAATCCTCGTGTGCATGTGATGCGTGATCCAGCAGACACTTGGCTCTTCCTCAACATCTCGGCGAGCAGCGATGGCCGCAATACAATTCATAGACGCATACCCAGTGACATGACTTCGTGGGTGCTATCAGCTTTTACACTGGATCCAGTTAATGGCTTGGGCTTGAATGCGCCCAATAGCAAACTGGAGGCCTACAAGGAATTCTATATAGCCACTGATCTACCATATTCCATACGCAAGGGTATTTGAGATAAGCTTTATAATAAGTGCAAATGATAAACAAACTCTTTAACTTTTAGATGAATTGATTGCCTTGCCTTTTGTGGTTCATAATAATCGGGACAGCGATCTGAGTGTTGATGTTACTTTTTATAACACGGCACAGGACTTTGATTTTCCACAGCTGGACATTAAGCAAACAAATAAGCCAAGTGAGTTCATCTTGAATTTTTATAACAAAAAGTTCCTAATATTATTCTTCCCTGCTTTGTAGAACTGGAGCTTTATAGTCGTCGCACCATTCAAGTGCCCGCCAAGTCGGCACGCAGCGTCTCTTTTATTGTGACACCACGTCGTGTGGGCGCTCTGCCTGTTAAGGCTGTGGCAACCACCTCCCAAGCTGGCGACACTGTCGAACAAACACTGATGGTCGAACATCCCGGTGCCACGGAGGTGGTTAATCGTGGCTTCCTCTTCGAACTGAACTCCAATGCGCAGAGAAAACAAAACGTTACCATTAAAGTGCCTCGAAATGCGATACCCGAATCGACAAGAATTGAAGTCAGTGCTGTGGGTGATCTGGTGGGCAGCATTGTTGGCAATCTACAGCAGTTGATAACACTACCCACCGGCTGTGGTGAACAGACAATGGTTAACTTTGTGCCAAATCTAATGGTGTTGCGGTATTTGGGCGTAAGTTAAATTAAAAACTTGAGTGTAAGAAAGGCAAATCTCTAATGAAACATTAGACCAAAAAAAAACTTGTCACGTCACATCATTAAATCATATTTGTCATGTCACGTTCCATAAAACCATGTACGGCCGATGACGTGACAAGTTTGTTGCCTTGAAAAAAAATGGTTAAACTAACAATATTCCAGATCAGATATGAACGCACTTAACACTTTTATTTCCTGTTACATTATGCAAATTAAAAATTCTTACTTCTTTTTAGCGTCTGCGTCAGCTGACACCCGAAGTGGAATTAAAAGCAACCAACAATTTGGCTGTGGGCTATCAGCGTTTGCTTTATTATCGACATGAGAATGGTGCTTTTAGTGCCTTTGGTCATTCGGCCAAGCGCAGCTCCACTTGGCTAACAGCTTATGTCGCTCGATCGCTGAGACAAGCAGCGCCTTACACTCAAGTGGATGATAATGTGCTGCAGACAGCTTTATCCTATTTGGCCAGCATGCAGTCTGGCAATGGTGGCTACGAGGAGCATGGCGATGTCTTTGAACAGTTTGATGATGGTGGCATAAGTCTAACAGCATTTGTTACCCTGGCCATGATGGAGAATGTGGTAAGCAGAGCTTTTATAAGTTATTAAACAAACACTAAAGTTCTAAACCCTTACAGGATGTGCATGCCGAGTATCGTAATAACATAAACAAAGCCTTGGATTTCATAGCTCGTGGCTTGGATACTTCGAGTGATCTGCACGCCATGGCCATAGGCACCTATGTGCTCTCCAGAGCCAATCATAATGCCAAAGCTGCGTTCCTACAGCGTCTGGATTCAATGGCCAACAATGCCGATGGACGCAAGTGGTGGAATAAGACAGCACCATCGACGGAACAACAATCTCCCTGGTACAATACTACACGCAGTGTCAACATTGAGATCTCTGCTTATGCTGCACTCGCTCTGCTGGAAAACAATCTTGTAGGAGATGCCTTGCCTGTGCTTAACTGGCTCATGGATCAGCGTAATGCCTTTGGTGGCTTTGTTGCCTCACAGGATACTGTTGTGGGTCTGCAGGCATTGCTCATGTTTGCCGAACGCTTCTCCAGTCACGGCAATAATGTGCAGATTGGTTTCCATTATGGTGAAGGTGCGGAGACCATATTGAATGTCAATGCAGAGAATTCGCTGGCACTGCAAAGTGTTGAGGTACAAATCTTTATGAATATAAAGCTATATACATAATGTACTTACCCTAATCCTTTTCCATTCGTTTTAGCTACCCAGCAACCTTAAGAACGTGAGCGTATCAGCTACGGGTCGAGGTTTGGCCTTGGCTCAAGTCAGCTACAGATACAACACGAACGTGACAAGTGCCTGGCCAAGATTTGTGCTTGATCCCACAGTGAATCGTAATTCGCATGCGGATTATCTGCATTTATCGGCCTGCGCTAGTTTTGTATCCGTGCCAGGAGATGCCGAACGCTCCAATATGGCTGTCATGGAAGTGTATTTGCCTAGTGGCTTTGTTGTGGACACAGATACGCTGCCCACACTCGAGTCTAGTGAGCGCATCAAGAAGGTTGAGACGCAACAGCGCGATACAAAGGTCATCATCTATTTTGATTACTTGGACAGGCGCGAAGTGTGCCCCACGTTGCATGCATACAAAACAGTTAAAGTGACTAAACATCGACCAGTGCCAGTTGTGATGTACGACTACTACGATAGCGGTGGGTCTTTATACATTTATATAGATCAGAAAACCAACTTATTTTTGTTTACTTTTTAGCTCGTCGCGCTCGTCAGTTTTATCGTGCACCCAAATCTAATATCTGTGATCTTTGTGAGCATGCAAAGTGTGGCGATTTCTGTGAAAAAGCTGAGAAACGTGAATCCCGACGACCTGATGATTACACAGCCATAGCTGGTCACAACTCAGCTAGCAGTCAGACAGCAGTCGCTATGCTCTTCTTGAGCTTAGCTATTCTATTACAATTAAGCTGTTAGGGAAGAGATCCACACTGAAGTGGAGCCAACGACATTAAACGGAAGCTTTAACAAACAAACCACTCATCTAATTCATAAGCTATGTATATTTAGAACAAAAAACTGTGAACTAATTGAACCCAACTAATTTTTAACGATGCTAAAAGTTGCCAATAAAAACAATACTGTTAACAATTACTAAAAACATAAACCGGTCTTTTAGGTAGTTTGTTCCAGCAAGCCCTATAAAAGTACTCAAACAAAGAAAAGTTTGACATGTATAAAAATTAATAACCGATTTCTGTTTGTAGTTCGTATACCAAATTATACGTTTTGGCAGGGTATACAACAAAAATAATCAAAATTATCAATGTTTTCGAATTAAAAATTGCAAGTAAGACAAAATTTCTAAATTAATATGGCAAAAAAAGAACAGGAAGTGGAGCCGCCACCGCGACCAGCAAAAAAAGAAAAACGTATTTCACGCGATGAGAACCGCGGCAAATGGAGTTCCAAAGCTGAATTCATACTCACATTAATGGGCTATGCCATTGGCATTGGCAATGTCTGGCGTTTTCCCTACCTCTGCTACCGCAGCGGAGGAGGTAAGTTAATTGCCGACTGAGCAAAATTCGCAATTCACTCAAAACAATTTGAGTCGTTGCGTGCGCGCTTGTGTCCATTAATAGCGCATGCCCCCAATTGAGTGCAGCGACTATTTTAAGCTTCAAGCAGACAATTATGATAGCTTTCGAGTGAAAGCTGCCGAAAGTCTTATGGGCAGTTTGGCAGCGAGCTGGCGAATGCCTTCGATAGCTCAGTTGGTAGAGCGATGGACTGTAGAGTTTTCTCGAGGCTTGGTGTTGCGAGCGCTAGCAGGATACTAGGCCAGCAAAACCCGGCCTAGATCTATTGCCTGCTACTTGTACCATCGGTTTATTGAATCGCGATATGTTGAAATCCATAGGTCGCTGGTTCAAATCCGGCTCGAAGGATTATACATTTTTATAATTTTTTTTTTTTTAATTTTTTCTTTTAGGTGCATTTTTAGTACCATATCTGCTTATGGTATTACTTGCTGGCATTCCTTTGTTCTATATGGAGGTGCTTATTGGCCAATTCTCGGGCACGGGATGCACAGGAATGTTTCGATTGGTGCCCATCTTGAAGGGTACTGGCATTTGTATGGTCGTTGTGAACTTGTATTGCGTTTGCTACTACTCCGTCATCCTGTCATATCCCATACGCATGATATACTACTGTTTTCGGGAGAAAGTGCCCTGGGTGGGCTGTGATCATCCATGGAATTCACCCAATTGCACAACCATTGATAAGGTAGGTGGCTTAACGCATTTGTATTTTAAAGTTATATTTTTCTTTCTTATTAGTTGCAAACTGTTGAAGGCCGCGCTGTCACATCGGCAGATGAGTTTTTTCAGTAAGTTAATCTGAGGCATCAAAAAAAAAAAAAAAATACACATTTTTTCATTAAAATTCACAGCTTGGAAGTGTTGCGCATCTCTCCGAGCATTTCTGTGCTTGGTGGCATGGTTTGGGAGCAACTACTTAGCCTATTTATAGCTTGGGTCATTATTTATTTGTGTGTGATAAGGGGTATCAAATCGGTAAGATAATAAGATAATAGTTCCACCTTTTCGTAACACTTTTTATCTTACAGGTTGGCAAAGTAGCATATTTTACGGCAACATTTCCTTACGTACTGCTAACAATACTGTTTGTGCGTGGCGTTACACTACCGGGCGCTGGAACTGGCATCAAATTTTTCCTCTATCCCGAATGGCATCGACTGCTGGATCTGAAAGTCTGGGCCGATGCGGCTATACAGATGTTCTTTGGCTTGGGTCCGGGCTGGGGTGGTCTTGTCAACATGGCCAGCTTCAATAAGTTTCGCAACAATGCCCTGTTCGATTCGATATTGGTGGTTTCAATCAATGTGTTTACAAGCATTTACGCTGGCTTTGTAGTCTTCTCCGTGCTGGGCTTTCTATCATGTAAGTTGGATGAAAGAGTTTACCAATGCAAGTGACCAATTTATGTGATTTCCAGTGAAGTCTGGCATTCCTGTTGCCACAGTTGCCACATCTGGTCCAGGTTTGGCTTTTGTTACGTATCCGGAAGCAATTGCAATGTTGCCCGTACCACAGTTATGGGCATTTTTATTCTTTTTTATGCTCTTCCTGCTGGGGATTGACAGTGTGGTGAGTATTGTTTAATGATTTCTATATATGTATTAGATTATTCAGCTTGGATTTCTTTAGTTTGTGCAACTGGAGGCCATAACTGGATCAATTCTGGATGAATTTATATTTTTTCGCAAACACAAAATGAAAATGACAACAGTTTTATGCGTAATCTTTTTTCTCTTTTCGACCATAATGTGCACACATGTAAGTCAATCTATATACATTAATCACTATATTTATAACCCATATCATCTAGGCTGGCATGTATATATTGCAATTGTTCGATTGGTATTCATCGGCCATTGCGATTATTGTGATCTGTATGGTGGAGATCATTATGGTGGCATATATCTATGGTATTAATAATTTTATGACAGATGTAGAGTTTATGTTGCAGAAGCGGCCAAATCTCTTTTGGAAAATAACCTGGAAATATATATGTCCAATAGTTCTTATTGTAAGTTATCCACGAGTCCATTATTATATCTTTAGCTTAATATCATTCTCTTGCAGTTTATTCTATTAACAAGCATTATATTTATACGTACCATCACGTACAATGGTGTTAAGTATCCGTTCTGGGCCATTGCACTGGGTTGGTCTAGTTTTGTATCATCGGTTATGTTTATACCGCTCTATGTGTTTTACATTATGATCCGTAAGCGCGATACATTGTGTGACAGTTTGAAGAAGCGTTTGAAGCCCTTGGATTGGACACCAGCCGATCCAGAGGATCGTGCCGCGTATATTGAATTCAGAAGACAGCGTAAGATGCCAGCCTTTATGTCTGACACAGAATACGAGCCAGATACTAAATGAATTCTCATTCACTTTATATAACTACAGACTATGTACAAGCAGATTTCTAAGCAACAGAACTTAAATAAAAATGTCTTTTATTACATGGGCAAAATATATAACAAATAAAATGTTTTTTGTCAAACTTTAGTTCACATCCTCAGTGACTTCATAGAGCTGATGGGTAATATCCGCATTGCCCACAGCTTCCTCGTAACGCTGACGATCTTCCATTTCCAGGGGATACCAATCGTTGGGACGGCAGGCACGCCTAAACCGATTACAAAATCCGCCCGTATTCTGGCACATTATAAACACACCATAGCCCGGAATGAACAACAAGGGCAGCAACACAAATATCAAGCTCATATATAGCATAACGGATGAGGAAAAGGCACGCTCCATCGATGATATGAACAAACTTATGAGCTGAAAGATGAACAAAATATTATGACAATAAATAAATGAGATATAAATCGTTTACTCACCAGCGTATAGACCAGAAATAGTGGCGCTATAAAGCGTAAGATGAATACTTTCCAGGAAGCAAAGGGTTCACCGAGCATAAACTCAATATCACGCTGGAAACGCTCACGTCCATAGACCCAAAGTACAGCTAGCAGGAGCAGCAAATGCATAACACTATGCGAAATAACGGAATCCAGGGACAGAGCAGAGAAGTGATCAACGCCGTGCTTTGGAAAAATAAATTATTGAGGATTTATAGGAATGGATTACAAAAAACAACTTACATTGGTGCAAAAAAGTAACGAGAATACAGATAATATGCCTAGGACGCTATAGATAACTTCCTTTCTATACAATCGCAAAAATTCAAACTCATCAAACAGACTGGTGAAAACCGTAAACAGTTGAGTAATCTGTAAAAAATCAAACAACATATTATTAATGCACTTGAGTACAGGATCTATAACTAACCATAACAGTTATTGAGGCCATCAGCAACATGGTATAGTAAATAATCGTCCACATATTGGGCCACTCTAATGTCGATAAGGCGCTGGCACTCGATAAGTACAATAACCAATTGGTATCCACATACGCATCAAAATCTTTTGGTTTCATGGCTTAAAAAGTAATAACTATGAGTTTTCAAGATCTTATGTGATTTAAACTCCAACATACTTTCAAAATAATGATCCAGCATGAAGGTAACCAAGCCAAACAATATATAGACAAGTGTTTGACCAAAGGCTATTATCCAGCTGTACTTCATAACGTTTGTGTTGAAGTTGTTGAAGCTAGACAGGGTCATAACAGTGCCCCAGCCAGAGCCAAATGCTTGTAGCACAATAAATGTAACGGTAAAGCCACCATCCAGCATGGAATCAACGCGTGGTGTCACATAGTGTGTGATGCCATCCCAGGCACCAGGCAGAAACACAAATCTTGCCAGGCACAACAACAATAATACCAATGTGGCGGCAACCATATAGCGTATAAGTTGACCAAACTGAAAGAAAGATGAGAATATTATATGAAAATAGACGGAACTAGTTTTACCTTTGCCGTTTCTGAGAATTTGTAGAAAATGCCAGCAATCACAGCCCAGACAACAATGGAGAAGCCGACAATATGCCATGATATTTCATAGTCCACTTCCTCCCAGGGATTATCCCTCCAGGTCTCAAAGTGTTGTCTGCAATACAAGAAGCTTTAATAATTTAAACAATAATACCTATGTATCTATACGAACTGGAAGAATATTACTGATGGTACATGAACCACAGTCATTTCGTAGATTTCTGTTTCATTGTCGCTGGCCAAAAGTGAATTCACCTGTGTAGTTGTCATATTACAGATCTGTAAGGTAGACAACAAATTTAAGATATCTATTTGTATAATACTTGATTTGAATACTTGCCGTTGTCTGATTGGACCACGAGGCTAATCCCTCACAACTCCAAGGCAAAGTGGGACGTAGAGAATGTAATATGAAAACAAGTGGAACAATGGCAAAGATGCTATAATAAAGCAAGCTAGCCAGGCTCAAAGCAAGACTCACATAACCCATGCCTGAAAGAAATTCAAAGATCTAAGATCATGAACACATAATTAGGAACCAAGTTTTTACCTTTGAAAAACGGTGATAGTCGAAAAGCTGATATGAAGCCGCTGCTCGAGAATTGACCCATAAAGGAGTGTATGACCAGTATGGGCACCAGATATATAGCCATATAGATATAATATGGTAACATGCCAAATACTAAAAAATATGTTAAATTTATTTATTAAATGTTTTCTTATCTTGTTTTCCAAGGTCAATAGAAACAAGGTTTATAATGAGTTATCATAGTTTAGAAAACCAAAATGAAACGCCCCTTAAACTAAATTTGCACTCGTTCTATCTATAAATAATGTTGTTAGCATTGCTTTAAAAGGGTGGATTTGGGTTTTTGATAAAAGAATTTTCAAGGTTTGCCCATCTGTCTTTATGTTATAAATCTTGAGAAATTCACACAGAACCGCCCTCGCATTTTTTATTTTGAATGCATTGATCTCATCTTTTAAGTACTAGATTTTTGATAAGCTTATCAGTTTCGCTAGAAATTTAAAGTGAATTTTTATTTTTTGCATTACACAAACAAACGAACAGACATTATTCGTACATATTACATACTTACAGCCCATATCGAAATAGAACCAATACGTGACAACAAATAGATCCAATTTGAGTGCCAAACCGAAACAGGCATAGATATAGTCCGTTGGCTTTTCCCATTTGCCACGCTGCAGATCGGGTTTGAATGGCTTGCGGCCACTCTCATACGAGGTCTCATAAACCATTGCAATATGTAGTATATATATATAGTATTTACGAAATGGAATAACAAAAAATATTCAATAATAAATCAAAGTCTGCATCATTGCCCGCAAGCAAAACAAACAAACAACAAATATTGTTTTATATTAAAAGCACAACAATTAGATTGAAACAAACAAACAAAAAAGTGATTAAACAGCCTTGCATTCGCAGCTGAAATTTAATTATTTTTTCGGTGTGTGTTTTTATTCGCGCGCCCGTTTACATTTAAATTGACGTTCTAATTAGAAGAAACGATGCCGGCAGACTGAATGCGAGGCCTGCGAGAGAGCATCATCTAAAGCACATCCATGGAATGGTTGGGATAGATACGTTTTGTTTTTGCTTTTTTTTTTCATTATCAACTCAGCGGCTGCCTTCTCAATATAATATATATGTATGTATGAAAACAGATTGCCAAGCAGCTCAGCTGCTCAGCACACGTAATGCTGCTTACATTGAGAGAAATGAGGTTTTTTCAAAAAGATTTTTGTATTGAAAACCGCAAACAGCATGCTTGACATTGCTAATAAATCGAGAAGATATATAAATAAATAAATAAATACTAATGAATATTTTATAAGTTTGTTGTCAATTGAGAATAAAAGACGAGCCCTAAAAAAAAACAATTAATTTACATTAAATAAATAAGTATAACAACGAAGATTTTTACGGAATTTTAAACTATTAGGCTACTTTAAAACATAGATATAACTTTTTTAGATTTTTTTACTACTCAATTTTTGCAGTGTAAGCGTGGCAACATGTCCATTGTTTTTCTTTTAGTGCTGATCATGTGTTTTTATTGCTTATCTGCAAATAAAAATCGCGCATCGCATTTACAGTCATATTTATTAGTAAAATTATTAGGCGTGACTCATATGAAAAAAACCAAGCCAAAAAGTATGCAAACAAGCAATTAAATAGAAACAAAAAATTATTTAATTAGTTTAAGTATATAAATACACAAACAAATTGTTGATTAAAAACAAATCTCAACTTGAAAATGTTTGTGCAAAAAAGCATTTTGCACATTTATTCATATCATAAAATATAAATATGCAACTACAAATATCACCAGTTTATTGTTCACTATAGCTAGGTTTGTTTGTTTTTTGGAAAATATCAGTACATTTAAAAACACTTGCGCTCAAATCTAAATATTATTAGTGTTTGTTCAGTTCGACCTGTGTTTAAGGTCAGTTTTGCTTAAGTACTCAGTACACACAAGAACGATTAGACATTTCGAATGAGTAAATCCTATTCGTTTTTGTTTTAGGCACTAGAAGTATGCAGTATATAGCACTCTATATATAGATATAGTATATAACGTAACGATTCAGGCAGCATTGCCGTTATCAATGACAAGCATTTCGGATGTTCCCATTATTTCCTCATAGAAGCGACGATTATCCGCATTGACTGGATGCCAATCGTGTGGAGCAAAGCATTGCTTCAATCTCTGGCGCCAGGTGCCATTGGTCTGTGATAGCTTGAAGAACATATAGCCCAAGGCCAAAAGATACATTAAAGTCTGACTAATCCATATGAGTGCATCCTCGGCACCAGATGAAGTTAGCATAAAAAATGTTTCCCACTAAAAAGAGAAGAAAAGTTAGAAGTTTTTTGAGGTTTGAACTTTTAAAACTTACCAAAGAAAGTGCTATGAAGAATGGCACCACGAAGCGTATGCAAAATATCTTAAAACTTGAGATCGTTTTGCCCAACATAAATTGTAGATCACATTGAAAACGCACACGTCCATAGATCCATGTAGCCATAACCACCAAAAGGCCCGAAATAATTATCTGTGTGAAGAGAGCCATATAGGATAAGGCACTAACTTGGCTAAAGCCCATCTGAAAGGCGGGAAGGATATGATTAGTTTTAGTCTAGGACATGTAATTAGATCTTAGACTTACCTGAGTGCAAAAGTAAACGGAAGTCGCCATTAAACAAAATACCAACAGTATAGTTATGGATCTCTTTCTGGGACGCAGTTGCTCGAACTCATCAAAGAGCGCTGTTAACACTGACATCATTTGAATGACCTTAAAGACGTTAAGATAGAGTATTAAAAAGATAGAGTATCATCGTAAAATCCTTATTACTTACCAACGCACACATTTCAGCTAGAAACAGCACCGCAAAGAATAGAAATGACCAAAGTCTGGGCAGTGTTGTAAAACTGCCGAAGAGATAGGCATAGGCTAGATACAGAAACTGCATTGTATGCTTCTTTTCCACATGCCACATGGCAACATGTACTAAAAGAAAGCAATAAGTTAACATTTAAAATATAAGATTTTAAGATCCGAAACTCACACTCAAAATGATCATTGGCCACATGTCCACAAACCATGGCCATCACTGTAATAACCACATGGGTAAAACAAACCCAAATGCTCAGACGTTCGGCATCACTGCGAAAGCTATTATAGCTGCCGAGGGTTATGATGCTGCCCCAGCCCGGACCCAAGATCATGCTGGCCTGCAGTATGGCAGTGCCCAAGGCCGATTGTATGGCCAACCAGCTGGGTATCGTTGGATGCAGATAGTAAAGCAAACTTTGCCAATCCACCTGTTCGTGCATTAACAGATATACGAAAACAGCTATAAAGAAGCCAAACATCAGAACACAGGCACAACGCAGCGCTTTGCCAATCTGTAAGTGAGAATTGATAGTTAGTTAAGGCTGTTTCTAAGATAGAAAAGTTGGGTATTTACCAGCGAAACTTTGCTGAGCAGCAATGCCAAAACAACAGACCAAATGCCCACAATGGCCAAAAGCATAGACCAAGATAATGTCCAAGCACCAGCATCTTGTTTAATCGAACCTATCACAGAGCTGTAAAATAGAGTAAAAAGCTTAGCTTAATAAGGAATATAAAAAGATTCGAATACTTACTGAAAAAACTCCACAGTTGAATGTGGCTTTTGATCGGTCGCCTGTTAAAAGAAAATTCATTATAAAAGTATTTGACAATATTTCTTAATACAATTCTCACCTCTTCATCATAATGATCATGCGTGGAACACTCTGGCGTATTCCATGTATTATTGCAGCTCATCCAAGGCATTGTCTCATGCAGCGAATTAACGGCGTAGATAAGCGGAACCGCAGCATTGATGCTATAATAAGTCAAAGTGCCCAAGTTCAGCAACAATATTGAATAGCCTATGCCTATAAATAGAATCAACATTAATAACAAGATAATGACTTTAAATCAAACTTATTTACATACCTTTAAATATGGGCGATACGCGAAATGCTGATATGGCGCCCGATGAGGAAAACTGCCCGAGAAATGTTTGTATCAAAAATATGGGCAGTGAATAGAACAAAACCGACAGCAGATAAGCGCTTAAATAGTATTCTGAAATATATAAAAAAAATAAAGCAATATTGAAAAAAAGTTTAACAAGTCCATAAAAATAATTAAATGGAAAACTAGAATTTCGGTATCGATTACAGTGGGAAATCCGCCTTTCTGTTATGCACATTTTAGCCAAGGTTTTACGTGAGAAAGTTGCAAAGCATTTGAAAACACGTTTAACAGACGTTTTGAGAAAAATATGCGAAAAACTTATTAACAGATCGAATATCAGCCACAACACTTGGATATATAGCTAATATATATATATTATATCTAGTAAATGCATTCAATGAAAAATCTTTTCAAACGTAAACAATTCTGACTAACCATTATACAAATAAAGAGCAAGGTCAAACGAGAGGTTCTACTATTTATTACTCATACGCCATGGTATACTATTACCTACAAAGGGAAAATAACTATGTTCTAACGACTGCATTGTAATCAAAGCATTGTTGGCTAATTTGTATCTCGACTATTAGACAAATTACAATTCAAACACAGATCACATAAATATTGCTCATACGCCATCATGTGCAATTGACTTTAATCTAAAGTTTTATATAAGCGGGTATTCTACGAAGCATTGGCGCAAGTTTATTTTTATTTTCATAAAATTAATCATCAAACTTATAAAATCACGACTTCTCATGGATTTGTCCCAATTAAGTAGCTTTTTTTCTATAAAAAACATATGTGTATAATTCAATTATAAGTCGCATTTATTTGTTTTTATTTTACTTTAATATGATTTCTTGGAATCATCAACAAGAAAAACAAAAAAACTACAGGGTATATGAATAATCTATGCTTAATGTATAATTAAATTGCCTGCCAACTGATAACCTTTTCATAGACTTAATTGAATTTAATTGATAAGCAAATTATAGAGAAATAAGTATAAACAATCTGTTATTCAACTGACACCAATAAACATCAAGGCTTAAGAATTTATACTTACTCCAACCGCCAAACATGAGCGCCCAAACGGATGCATCCGAGAAGACCATGGTGCTAAAGGCATAGCTGGAGCTGGCAAAATAGAAATCTGCCGATTTGGACCATCTGCCACGTAGATTGTCGGGTCGAAAGGGTCGCTCCATCGTATCATACGAGCTCGTATTGCGTATGGCCAAACTGTGAACTTGACGCGCACGAAACGCCCGACTGCCGCGATGAACTGGCGTTGCAATGGCTCCATTACTGCCATTACCATTCCCCATAGCCATGCCCATGGCATGGCCATTCTCTGTATCGTTGAGGAGCATGCAATTGTTTAGCTGCTGCTTGGCATCGCCACAGATGCCTTTCATGCTGGCTTTTTTCTCTAATCACAAACCTTGAACATTAGCGTCATTGGCTATTTTAAGTGGAGTAGGCACTTTGGGGCGTATATATAAATTTATTTGTAGAACCACTAGAAAAATCACTTCAATTGCACTTGTTTCAATGTTTAAGAAGTTTGTTTTGTTTCAAGTTCATTTCAATATGTTTGCTTTGTCACTAAACAGATTTTGTTGACCCAGTTAACGGCTTTTTGGGTCAACATTAAATATATAAGCGACCTCTGTCGGTTGATTTATGCGTTTATGCTTCTACAAAAATTGTATAAAGCATTTAATGCTGTTTCAAGCACTTTTGTATAATTGAATTTGACTCGCGACCGAGAGAGCGATAGAGAGAGGGGGGAGCGTTAAGTATTCCCCCGTTGCGATTATTACTCGATTCACAGACGAATTAGAGGGAGCGAAAGAGCACAAAGAAAAAAAAACACCCAAACGATTGCGATGCTCGAAAGCAAATGATGCGATTTGTGATTGTTGTTCCTCCTGCTGCTGCTACTGCTGCTGCTGCTGCTTCCACTAAGCAATCGAAAAAAATGGATTTAATTAAATATAAGTATATGTGCATGTGCTCAAGTAAGTGTGTCTGTATGCGAGAGTGTGCGTATACAGTGAGTCAAAGTCTAGTCGCAAACGAAATGTGAATGAAAAACAAATCAATAAGCTGATAAGAAAAATTGTAAATAAATACAACTATTTGTAGTTGTTTGTTTATTTGTATTAATAATAATTCAATGCGTAAAATAATTCACCTGGAACAGGAAGACAAATTGAATTATCATATTTAATAGCATAAAACCCACTGTGCAATGACAATGCTGCCTAGACCTTTTGTTGTTGCATTCGCTTTCAATGTTTCCTCTTTATGTACGTATGCATGTATGAGTAACGGTGAACAAAAAACAAAGTCATCTACGCAGCTTTTGATGAATACAACTACAAATAGTTTTACATGCAGTAAATGTAAATATACATACTATGTACAATCTACATACGTACATTGATAATCTTAATCATTCTACATTGTTGCTGAGTCAACAAAGAAGCAATCTATTGAATAGCAAAAACAACAAAATGCAAATCAATTTAAAAACAATGCGACTGGCGCGGCTTTTATTTTCTGATACATAATCTGATGGCAAATCGCAAGGGGGCAATGGACGACAGCGGGCAGAACGCCAGCTGATGCCGCCGCTGCACTACCCACTCTCGCTCTCATTTGTGCGTGTGTGTGTGTTTGTGTGTGTCTGTTTGTTTCATCAATACACTTGACATTCGTGTGCCGATCTGGGAGAGCAGCTACAAATTGCTCTCGCCGCAAAAGCTTTTCAACAAGTTCAAAATTATAACAACAAACGGCACGCAAATGAGTAAAGCAAAGCGTTAAATTATGTGAGAGATTGAGAGAGAGAGGCAGTAAATATTTGTAATTCAGTTTGTTTGTTTGTTTAATTTGGTGGTGGTTGGTGCGAGAGCAAAGTAACAAAACAGCTGTTTTTTGTTTTGAACAGCAGCATTGTGTAATTTAAATGCTTTTACTCAACTCAGCTCAACGCAACTCATATTTGTGTGTGACGATGACGTCAATTAGGGGTTTTGCCATAATGATGAGTGCATGTTGTGAGTGAATTATGCATTCAATGAACTTTATTAACGGCATCACAAAATCAAATGCGCCAAACGTGTCCAATTTGCGCGAATCAATCAGTTAATTGATGTGTTTGTATTTGTGATTGTGTGTGTGTGCTTGTTTATAAACATGGCAAATAAAAATTTGCAAATGCTCAGACAACAAAGGAAAGAAAGACTGGCCAAGAATGTGTGCAAATATGTACTTAACTATACTTGTATGTTTATACAGTAGTCGCTCGCAGATAATGAACTTAACTATTTATTTATATTCGCACTTTATGATTGCCATTTTATACGAAAGCTTTAACGTATTTCTGTGAATGAGCACGTTCTAATTTTATGTACCGACTACTGCAACATTATGCAGCAACAACATAGAATTCTTGGCGTCACGAACGTCTGCCAAGTCTCAAAATACAAAGATTATCATAACATTGGCGCCGCAAACAGTTGACTATCATTATCATAAAGCCCGCACTCACTGCACTCTAATCGTCTCTCACACCAACAACAACAACAACAATCACACACACACACACTTTACTATAATTGCATTTCGCAGGCCGGCGACAATTTGCAAAGTACGCGAAACGCCTACGTCTCCGTTCGTCGCCGCCGTTAGTCCATCTGCATCTGACGTGAATCTGCCAAATCGATTGACGTGTTTCCCTCGCGACTTTCGATTGCGACAAGCGATTGTCGGTTCGTTGCCAGCGCCTCTTTGCCGACGACTAACTGGCGGACGAGCATGCTTGCAGGCAAAAAGCTAACATGCGAACATTTTACACACAGCCAGAAAGACGCCGTTACACCATCGACGGCGAATCCGAATCCGAATGCCCGAATACCCAATACACCGCCGAGTCATTTCACCCAGCCACGAACATTGCTTTGCTTGCTCTTATCTCAATCACAGTTTGCTGTTGCTTGTCACTGTTGGCGCTGTTGCGTCCGTTTTATTTTATTTTTTCGCCATATTTGTGATTTATACTCGTTTTTCCTTTGGCAGAGATTTTTTGTGGGAATTTGCAGAGAGGCAGATAGTAAATAAAATGTTTTGTGGCATGCCACTGCGGTGGTAAAGTGTATTAATTTAAACCTTAAAAAAAACCTTGGCAAGCAAATAGATTTTTTGTGGTTAGTTTTCTAGATTTAAGCTAAGTATTAGTTTAGTTGAGAATAACCCAACAGAAACAGCTTAGAGCATTTTCTTTAAGACCTCACTGTAACTGCTAATCATTTCACTAGCGAGATTGTGTGTGACAACAAAAGCCCGTAGGAAATTTTCTAACCATTTTCAGACATTCACCCAATATGGTTTGAAGCAGTTTTTGACTCAGCTGACGATCGTGTACTATTTAAACACGATTGACTCTTGGCCGCAAGGCAAAGCTTGACTAACAATAAATCATCGGGGGCAGCTACACCACTTGCCTCTCACTTCACTTATTTCCCGTTCAGAAAACAGATCATTCAGCAGCCAAATGCGGCAACAGCAGCTTCCAGGTAGCAATCTGTATGTACTTAAATGTATTTACGTTTCAGGTTCACTTTCAACATGAGAAAATTGGATCTTAGGTGTAGCAACGCCCTCTTTCATGGAGGCAACTATGCGTATGCGCAATGAACTTGATGGGTTTTTTACACTATTTAAATGAAAATGTTGCTAAGAAATTGGATTGATAACTTAAAAACCTTCAAAAATAACGAAAGATTATTAAAAGAGAATATTTCTAACATCCTCTTCCTAAGCCATAACACTAGAATTCAAAATTTTTTCAAACCCAGGAAAGCAACATTTTTTCCAGCATTTTTCAATACTTAAACTTTATAAAAATTAAAAATATATGGTATATTATAAGTTCCCCCTCCGTCTAAACTCCTAAACACAACTGTTATTACTCAATTAAGAACAAATATATAACAAGTTCAATATGAAATACTTTGAAAATTGCGACATAGTCGTTTACACGTGTTATTAAAAGTCAAGACCTTCACCTAAGCTGACTAACTTAATTGAATGACTTAACAGATTGTTGCTCTAATCACAGCGCACAGTAAATGCAACAAATTAAGCTCGATTAAGGTTAGCAAACCTTGAATTGAAAAACGCAAGTTCTTAACTTTTTTACATAGATTTATTGTCTAGGAAGAAAGTCGTTTTCACAGTTGGTTTCATTGTTACGAAAATGGCTTTTGAATAAATAATGTTGGTGTTTAGTTTTAAGAAACGAAAGAGGATAATTTTGATAAATGGCTGTTGGTGTGCGAGTACCCTGTTTACATATATATACATTCATTCATTCAAATCCTTGGCAGTATCGTGTGGGGGAAGAATGGGACAGATAACAAGATCCTTACAGAGTTCCGGGTGCGGGTGCAGCATTGATCGAAGCCACCGACTGAATGTGTCCAGCCAGGGGAGCAGTGTGCACGGCGCCACGTGTCTGAGCGGTATAGACACCCTCATGGGCAACTGGAGCAACAACAACAGCTGGAGCATGAGCAACATGTGCATGGGCAGCATGAGAGGCAATCAGTGCGGGACCAGCATGACCGGCAACAACGGCTCCATGGCCGGCAACAACGGCTCCATGGGGCCAGGCACCAACGGACACAGCAGCGGGCCAGTGGGCAGCTGGTGCAGCCCAATGGGCGGCATGGACACCCCAGGGTGCAACGACTGGGCCACCGACAGCTGTATAGGACAGACCATGACCAGCCACCTGATGAGATGAGATCAACGGAATCACCGAGGACTGCACGCCCATGGCAAGGGCCAGAGTAAAGACGACGGCGATGGCGAACTGTAGAGAGAGAGTTGATTTGTGTTAAGAATCCTTGAAAAGGATTAGTTTTCCTCTGCAGATACTCACTTTCATGTTGCTTGATTGGTTTTGGTTTGGGTTTGTAACGCTCTTATTGAACTCTTGTTCTGAACTGATCTATTAATGATTCTGTGGCCAGTTTTATAGCAAAAGCCAGTTCCCAACAATGGATTGGTCTGGTCAGCAAAAGTTCAGCCAAGTGAGAGTTCTGAGTTCATGCCAATGACAATATGCATATCTTACAAATGCACTCAAAAAAATAACTCAACAGGAAGGTAGAAAATATAGAAAAGTAGGAAAGTTTTAGCTTGAAAAATATATTATTCAAACCATTTTTTACCCCAACGAAGATAATTTTTAAAAAGAATCTTTCTCTATATTGCTGCACAAGATTTTTCTTCAAGTGTATCTGTTCAATGCACATTATGTACATATATGTTGATATATCTTTTGCATACATGTGATTACAGCTTTCTGACATGAGTGGGAACACATGCAGTCGTTACACGCGCTACAACAACAACAACAACAACTAAAACAACAACACTCTCATACTCAACACTCAACGATTGTATGTTATACATATGTACTCCCCAAGCGTTCGTTCAATCGATCGATCTTAGCCAATGTTCAGAAATGCATATCTCTGACCCAACCCACTTTTCAGTTGCAGTTCCGGTTAAACTATTTTCACTACGTCAACGTATGGTTTAATTACTTAATTGTTATTGTAGTATTGGATTAGCATATAATGTGACTTTTATTTGCAATTGGCAATCCAAAACCAATTATGGTGCGATTTTTATATCCTGATAGAAGCCAAGGCAAACACGCCCTTTACAATCCACAATCCACACAAACCATAAGTTGTGGCAAACTCAAAGATAAGATTGTGTTCTCTTTTATTGTTATTGCATGGCTAAGAAAATATATTTTATTAGTTATTTAAGTTTATTAGATCTATAAAAACAAGTAAACGGGTCTTGCTGGGTGATCCCGACTAGGGAATACCCACAAAACTTTCGATTGCCATAACTTCGTTCAAATATCATCCGATTTTTAAAAGGAATACTTCAAAAGTCTTGGTTTGGGCTCTTAAACAAAACTGCATTTAAATCTAGAAACTCGATTTTTACCCGATTTTTTCTTATGGCAAAACATCCGATTGCCATAATCAAAATTTCCGATTTTGAGAGTAATGGACCTTAAAACCTTCCGATTGAGCCTAAAACAAAACTTGGATTTAAATCTAATTTTCACCTGATTTTCAAATCGTAAAATATGTAAACAACTTGGCAAAACTTCCTTGGTTTGAGCTCTTTTTAAATGTAATATTGCTGCAAATGAAATCTGGAAACTGAATTTTTTTGAAAGTTTTTCATCCCTAAAATCTTCGACAAAAAAATCAACTTGGAAAGTTAACGAAACTTCCGATTGCCATAACTTCCTTAAAATGAGCCCGATTTTCAAATGTAATACATCCAAAGTCTTGTTTTACGCTCTAGATTAAAACTGCGTTTAAATAAATACTAAATAAAGAAACTTAATTTTTAGTCGATTTTCATGTAAATTTTTTATGACCGATATCCGACTTGGGCGTGGAACGGAACTTCCGATTGCCATAACTTCGTCAAATGTCGACCGATTTTCAAATGAAATACCTTAAAAGTCTTGGTTTGAGCTCTAAAATAAAACTGCATTTAAATCGAATATTTACTCGATTTTCATGCTTAAAATTTAAAAACAAAGTTTTGATAAAAATTTAAAAAAAAATTGTCTACCATAAAATTCGATAATAAAATCAATACTTAACTGTTGGCTTAAGTGTTAAGGTGTTTGGTTTTTTATTATACCACAAAACCAACACAAATACATACATATGTTGTCGAAGCCAGTTTAACTGTCAAATACTTGGTGCAAAAAAGGATTTAAAGTCGATATGCATTAACATTTTAGTATGCTACATTCCGAATGCATTCAAATCGAATAAGATTTACGAATGCTTTAATTACTTCCTTGTATATATATAGTTTTTCTGTTTAATTATGCCGCCCCAGATTTGCCAAATGGAGTGCATTTAAATGATTTTTACATAACACTTAGAGCACACCCTAAACGAATGCGGCTTGTGGGCGTTATAGACAGGCTAAAAGATTTGCAGCCGGCTGCCAATTTGATTCCCCCCACACAAACTGTAGGTGAAACAATTAAAAAGCCCGGCACACAAAGACAGCCGCAAAAGAGATAAAAAATAGAAATAGACAACAATTCAATTATGCAAAACTGAACTCAAAACCTTGCGAATTGCAGCCGCATTGCGAACCAGTTTCAGCAAAAAACCAGTCAGGTGTCAGTTATGCACCGAAAATGCATTTAAGACCAAAAACTATTATTGGTCAACGCCAACGTTGAAAATGTGTTTAACATTGATTCAAGTTTGAATTCTTTTGGCGGATGATAAACTATAATTAGCTGCCATAATTGAAAACTTAAAGCCACATGTGGATCGATTATATATAGTTCAATTGGGGCTTGTCACTGTTCAGGTGCTCATGTTCTGTAATTAGTACTAAGCGTTTGCATAATTAAGCATACGCCCTGTGCTCGCGATTTTAATTGCTAAAACAAACGCCTTTCGGCCAATTAAGTGCATAGCTTGAACATTGGCCATAAGACAAATACATGTCCAAACATATCATCATATAAACAGCTTCGATTTATTTATAATCACTTTTGACCAAGTCCAAGTCCATTTGATCTAGACATTCTTGCAATTAGATAACTCAGTAATCCGATTTCAAGGTTAAAGCTAACGCCCCAGCTGCAAGGTCATATTCATACGGTTTATTACACTGATTATACAGTTGGATTTATGTTATTGGTAGCATTTTATAATGACTACTTAGTTCACGACACTAAATCAGCTTTCAAATTGTATTAAGTACTTTATAGCTGAGGGCGAATATTTGTATTGATTGGTTGATTTTTAAACCAGCAGCTGATAAATCTGTTAAGCACTTTAAAACCTATGTTTAGTTCGTGTTTTAATGTTATGCTTTATAAAAATTATATGGTATGAATAATCCAACTTTTAACTTGATTTATGCATGAAGTTCTTGGAACTCAGGAAGAAACTCTAAGGAATTCAATGAAATCCAACTACAATCAAGAACTTTTTAAGTTTCTTTAAAGCTTCCGACTCCTTGAAAACTAAGCTTTAAGAATAAACTCTTTAAGGTTTCCTTGTAAAAACTCTATAAAAAATCAAAACACTCAAAAATATTGAAAAAACATTGATTTCTTTTCGTCAATCTTACAATTGTTGCAAATTACTACAGTAAGTTTATATGTATGTATTTATATGTATGTATGTAAGGTATATACACAGAGTATGTACAAAGAAGAAAAGGATATAAGAGATAGATCTATAGACAGTATAGAAGGAGACAGAAAGTATATTGAAGACAGAATAGAACAGTATAGATATAGAAAGGAGTGGGGAAAAGCTTGATTTGAAAGTTGAAAAAGTTCTCAAGTAATAAGAAATTAACATGCTGTTATTATGTTGGTTGTAGTTGTTGTAATTGTTGTTGTTGTTTTTGTTGTTGGACTTATTTGCTGAACACAGGTACAAACTCAAAAAGTTGTAGAGTAAGTGCGTGAATGTTTGAGAATCATCAGAGAGAAGATTCACAAACGGTTCGTATAACGGGACTAAGAGCGGTGTGCTTAAACAATAATGGGTGATTGTTGTTGTTGTGGTTGTTGTGGTGGTGGTAGAGTATCCGAGTAGAGTCGTTGAAAGAAGAAGTAGACAGATTGAAGATGAAGAGACAACAATGGGGCTGTGTGGGCCAGTTGCTGGGTTGATCCTTGGACATCATCATCATCATCATCCGCATCCTCATCATGCTGCCGACAGCACTTTCATTTTGGCATTTGTGGGCAGAGATTAGATTGGAGTGAGAGAGATTTACAAGGTACCGGGTGCGGGTGCCACGTTCACGGAGGTGGCAGAGTTGATGTGTCCGGCCAGAGGAGCGGTGTGAATGGCACCACGGGTCTTGGCAACATAGACACCCTCATGACCATGGCCATGAGCAGCAGCGGCATGGGGACCCTGGGCCAGAGCAATGCCGGGAACACCACCGTGCCAGCCGGGAGCACTGACGCCCCATGGTCCGGCGCTAGCGTGGACTGCGACAGCGGCAGGTGCACCCCAGCCATGACCCCAGGCACCGTTCCAGCCGTTCCAGCCACCGTTCCAGGCACCATTCCATGCACCGTTCCAGGCACCACCCCATGGTCCATGACCGTCATGGGCAACGGAGTTCACATAGCTGACACCGGGTGCAATTGCGGCCCACGACGCCTGGGCACCGGCAACGGCGCACACAAACATGACTACGGC
Source organism: Scaptomyza pallida (assembly GCA_018152965.1). NCBI lineage: Eukaryota > Metazoa > Arthropoda > Insecta > Diptera > Drosophilidae > Scaptomyza > Scaptomyza pallida. The sequence goes on from JAECXP010000130.1 coordinate 176,591, forward strand.
AATGGCGAACTGCAAAATGGAAACGGAAATTAATTAGCACTAGATTAGTGTTGGTTAAGACCAACAACAAGTCCTTACCTTCATGTTGATTGTTGTTGAGGGTTTGGTTAAAGAAGTTGAAGGAGTAGAGAAGGAGAGACTTGTTGAATGCTCAGCGAACGAGTTGATTCTGATTTCGACTACCAAATTGTGGCAACTTTTATACTAAAAAACCAAAGCAATGCGCCCCACAGAAAAACCTGCCCCACACCACACTAGCAACAACAACAATTGCACTCAAGAAAAAAATATATATCAAATTCGTATAAAACACACAAAAACTAGACGACGCCCAGCTTTAAAGCTCTGCTGGCGTCGCTGCATTCGGCGCTGCCGGCGTCATTGCTGCAGAATTGGAGCAGATCTCTTTTGAGTGTCTAGGTAGCCTTTCACTGCCCAGCTGCGCAGTCGCGACGCGTCGACGTCGTCAAATCGTCCGGCTGAGATCTCTCGCTAAGGTGCCTGCTGTCAGCGTCTCCCTCTCTGTAAAGCTCTCTCTCTCGCTCTGCCTTCCGAGCAAAGTGCGGGCGGCGTTTGCATTGTTGCGCAAATTGCAATAAGCAAAGAATTTAAGAGCCAAAGGAAACAACACACAAACACATGCACACTGCATAACTATCGACAAAAGCAATCGAAAACACGAAAATTGCAACAACACCAGAAAACTAAATTATATATTGATAAAGCCAGGCACACCGCACAACAAAGCCATAAGCAGAAAGACCTGCGGCATTGGGCAAAAAAAAACTTTACCTCACCCGCCCACATCCCTCTGCCTAAACCCAATCATTTGTTTGGTCTGGCAACATACTGCAGGCATAGCTAAAGTGGTTGTTATTGTGATTGTCAGAATAATTTTAATTATATATCACTTTAAGACATACATACACACACATGTGTATGAAAAACAAATACTTAGTCGCGTGCCTGCACTGAAAGAACACCTTGAAATTAGTTTCTTGCATTAATGCATTTATGCTGCATTTGTGACGTCATTAAGAACTTTGCAAATGATCGACAATCGCTATCGAAATTTAAAATTTTGCGGTCCATTTTCATTTTGTGCCCTCTTATTTTGTTCAGTGTTCACAATGAAACAATTGCAATTGCAACAAGCACTTTGCATTGCCGCCAAAGTAGGAAGGTATGTGGATGGAGAACCAACGCCCAAAAAAATAAAACAAACATATATACACATTTATAAAAAGTAATCAAAGCACTGTCAGGCAGGCAGCCGCATTGGCCGAACAATAAAAATGCAAAATAGCAAATCGAATTGAGCTGAACTACTTTTCCATATTTGGACACTTGGACACAACTTCAAACTTGAAATTGACACAAGATGCAAATCATATAAACTCCACATTTTAACGAGCTGGGGGTCAACGAGTCAAAGACCATTTTTTAAGTGCATGTACTATAACACGAGCTGAACAATTTTTCAAAGCAGCTGGGCGCAAAATGGTTTTGACCAGCATTAATCACAATTCAATATGATAATCTGCAGCAGGGCTGTGGAACGTGGTTAGAAACTAGAGCTATTATAGTGCACTTTAATATTCATAAAGCTTGGAAATTTTAAATGCACTTATTGCGAAAGTTGAAACTGTAATGAATTGGACTAAAAAACGGTAACGGCTTGGCAATAAAATCAATCAATTATATTTTTTATTTTTTTCTGCATACCTTTAAGGTATGATGAAATATTCTGGGCGTTGTTAATCTGATAACGTTCGATCATCTTATCCATTGTTTTCTAACCCAATTGTCTGGCTTTGCGGCCGATAAACGGTGGGTGGAGAACGACGCTTTTTGTGCCTTAATAACTATGTTGTCGTTGGCATTGTAATGATTGGTCAGTTATCGCCACAAAATCGCCTAATTGGCGCAACTTTTGCACGAAACTTGTAGTGAGCGCTAAGCGCACCCGATCGCATGTACAATTTATGCAAATTTTCGAATACAATTTACATTAATTGTAGTCAAATTTTGTAGGCAAGCAAGCTAGATATTTTTATATTTTTATTTTTCAACAGTTTGCCTATCGATAAGTTTATGCTGTTTCATTCCAAGCATATCAAATTGTCTTTGCTTTTTTTGGCCAGCCTGTTTGACAACCCTGTTTTTACATTAGTTAGAAATTAACTGTTTAACAACCCCGTTCTTACACCACTTAGAAATTAACTACAAACCGTGCCGTACACAAGTTTTGTACACTTTCTTTTTTCTCAAGGGATTTTCAGGTTACAAAATGGCAAATTTAGTTGCAAAGGCCACAGCGCTGGCCAACAGTAAGTTAACAATCAAATAACTAATATAAAATCTACTAATTTATAATTCTTTAACTTTTTCTTAGAGCTGAAGGCTCAGGCTCGTCCGGCTTTCGATGAGTTTATGCGCTATGCCAAGGTTGAGCTGGCGCCACCGACTCCAGCAGATTTTGCGCATTTGCGTAAGACAGCCGAGGAGGCTGCCAAATGTGCCAAGAAGGATGCTAAGAACGCAACGGGACGTCTTGGCCAGGTAACGGTCTCGCAAGCTTGGCTCAATACCCTGGTGACTATTGAAGTTATCACCTGGTTCTTCATGGGTGAAGTCATTGGTCGTCGCCACTTTGTTGGCTACAAAGTTTAAGCAGGACAAACCATGTTCTTACTACTTAGTGTTACATGTTAAATATATATGGAGCAGCACTGTATTCATGTAATTTCATAACGCCTATTTATTATTATGTGCGCCGCACCTTTTTTGGAATTCCATTCAAACATAAGCATATATGTAAGTGCATAGTAATTTGAGCTCAGCTGCGCACTGGCATTGATCTTGGACATCGGAGAGCTGTTGCAGCTGGTCAAATGCAACATGACATGCCACACGGCGGGTAGGTGTCGAGGCGTTGTTGTTGCGCTTTGTTGGGGGCGGTCAACTGGCATTAATCAGCTTGACACCAGTCTGCACAATTGCATAATTCAAAAAAAAAAAAAAAAAACAATGCACATGTCGCACTCAAAACAAGCTAGAAAACAACAACAAACATTTACCACTTGGCCCAATTGTTATGGCATTTTAATGTCGCCCGATACCCGAACGAGCGAATTTATGGCCAATTTTCGCCATAAACTATAAAAATGCAAAAGGCGCAAGCAAATTTTTGTTAAGCCAAAAACTTGTATAAACTAACTTAGGCGTTGGCCATAAATATTTGGAAAAGTTTCAGTGTTTGTAAACAAACCTTTGTATACAAAAAAGCTTAGAGTATATATTAAAAAGAATTTTAGGAATCCTTAAAATAAAAATATTGCATAAACACTTCAAACTGTCCGTGTCCGTGTCCAATTCTATGCCCAATAACACAAAATCCCCCATTTAATACGTATACTTGACGCAATCTGCAGGCTCGATTGCATCATGCCACAGTTTCCAGACCAAATCCTTATCAACATTCGGTTTTAGTTTTTTTTTTCTAATAATTTAAACATAGAAATAGAAACGCCCACAACGAACAGTAGATAAATTCCATATTAAAATCACATAAAAAAAAATGTATAAACTAATTATGGTTCAGTCTGTGGCTTGGGTCCGGCCTTACTTAATCGGGCATAAACAATGTTAGCCACGCTTGAATTCAATTCGTTTTTTTTTTTTTTTTTTTTTTTGGCCAGGTTTAGCCAGGCTAGGCCCCCGACTCTTGGCCTAATCAACAGTTCTCTCTCTCTCACTGCTGATTGTTGCAAGTTGCCACCAACCGCGGGGCAAGCACATAGTACACATTTGGCAACAAACTATTGGCACTGTTTGAATATTACTACGAAGTTTGTGTCTGCTGTTTGGTGTTGTTGTTGTTGTTGCTTGTTGTTGCAACGCCTTCTTCAGCACCCACGCCTTCAACACCTAACAATGTGGCTCATTATATTATTTAGTTTCTAACAGAAAAAAAAACTAGTGAAAAATTTATTTTACAATAGAAAAGTATTTGGATTTTTAGCTGGAAAAATGTTATTTTCAGTTTGTAAAAATATTTTGTTGCACTTTATTGAAGCTAGAAAAGCTTTATGGAAAATTTTTTTTAGAGTATTTTTTTTTACACGAAGCTAAAATTATTTTTTTAATATTTCATAAAAACTATCTAACAAATTGTTACTTATTTTATATTTTTCTTATGTTAGGATATTTAAACTTTCGCATATGCCTTAAGACTCTTGAATTTTGTTTACTTTTTATTATTTGCTAACGAATTGAATTCAATAACATTTGAAATGATTTTGGAATTGAATTGAATTGAATTGAAGTGGGTGGCCTCCGCAAATCGTCTGCTGATTTCAGCAATTTGCAATTGCAATTGCAATTCGATTGTTAATTATGTTACAACATTGTATTATTATTATTAAGTTATTGATTTAATTAGCCATCACATGTGTGCATTTAATTCAATCAATCTTCTTATGTAATTAAGCTAAGCACCGTTATTGGCCATAAAACCCACTTGACAACTGTCACAACGTACAGATAACGACTTTTATAAGTACAATTATTATTAATCTAACATGTTCTATGGCCAGGTTTAAATGCTTTTGACATGTTTTATACGCCTTGAAGTCATACACGCTTCACTGGTTCCAGGTAAGTAGTCGCTTGCAATTCGGGATGCCAATTGCGTTTGAAACGAATCATGTTTTGGAGGAGGTGCAACTAGTTTTATGGTCTATTAACAGCCCTCGGGTATTTATAAAGTGTTTAGACAGTTATTACGGTAGGCAAGACAATCGGAAAACTTGAGCACTATATAATTATTTGTACAATGTTTATTGTTAGGAAAGTTGACTGGAAAAAAAATTATGAAGGAAGGCTATAAAAGCAACAAACACAATTCAGTTAAGAACATTACAAAGAGCTTTTATTGACAAGATTTTGCCTTTCCAAAGTAGATTCATTCCCCACATTACCAAACCAATTACAATATACCCATTATGACTCCACAATCATTTAAAACAATCAACTGATTGATATTGAGCCGTACGAGCTATTAGGAAAAATAGCATACAAATAACTGACTTCACTTCTTGGCTAAGATCATTTAGACCATTAACCTTATTCGGTAATTCATAGCCGTGTCGCCCACATGTGATCATGAGCGTACGTAAACATAAACATTGCACTGCAACAAGTCGTAAACAAAAGCAAAAAAATAAAAAAAAAAAATGCCAAACCGCTTAATGGCCCCCAAAAAAACCAAAAACAAGATTCGAAGCAAAGCAAAATGCACTGTGCGCATGCGTTATGCGTTGGCCCAAAATGCTTGCTGATGGCCTTGGCTAATGCCTGCTGATGCTGGCCACATTTAGTGGGCCAAAATACCAACAACTAAAAACCAGTAAAGTGCGTTCGTGCGTCCAATGAACCGAATGCCAGCTAAACAGGAAGCCAAACAAACATGCGTAAACTTGAACTTGTGTGTGTGTGTGTCAGGGAGTAGGAAACTGTAACTGTTAATGCGACTGCGTCTGCGTCATGCGTTTTTTGCGTAGCTTAAGAAATAAAAATAAAGTGAATGGCAAAGCACAAAACCGTTTGCTAGATTTATGGGCAATTGCTATTGGGCTTGGCTGCCAACATGACATGGTAACAAACAGCGGCGCTGACTGCTGTCGGCTCTGGTTGTTGTTGTTAGTGGTGTTATTGTAACGAGTGCTACTGCTGTTTACATAGCGCAGCCAACGCCTGCCTGCTGCTTGCATGCGTCAGTGTTGCCAGACTTTGACAAGTGACAAAAAAACCGCTAAGCTGATCAGCACTGATGCTCGCTGCGTTGTTGTTTGCGTGTTTAATGAGAGCTAAAAGCAAATGTGGGCGGTGGCACTTATTGGCAGGCGAGAGACACATTCAAACATTTGACACATTTTGGATTTTTGTTGTTTTGCGCCTTATCATGTTTGCTAATTCATCGACTTTTCCATTCCCAACAGTGTGTAATGGGATTTCGTAAGAGGAGGATGTCTAGACTGGACTTGTTACACTCTCGCTGCCAAGACATTCACTAGAGAGGCAGTGAGTGCGAGTTCATGCTCGCTATGCTGTAATTCAAGGGGGGAGGGGGGAGGCGAACGTGGGTGTTTGAGGCGGATTTGAGGTCCCAAACGCGTTTGCATACTACACACATACCACTACACTTTTGTTTACGCTAGCCGTATCAAGTTTTGTTACGTTTTGTTTTTTGCATTACGTGAATTTTTTCTATTAATAATTGCAAGCGCCGGGGCCGATCAAGGCAAACAACCCCTGCTCCACTTAAGCCTAACTCTCGTTTTCTGTCGCTGCTGTAACACAACAATGTAGTTGTTGCAGTTGGCAACAGTTGGCCTCTTGACGTAGTTGCTGGAGCTGGATGCAGGCGTAAACTGCATCTGAAAAATGATAGTAAAATTAAGTCGACGCCCCCTTAATTGTTAATATTGGTTGATCGACAGTTTGAAATAGATTAATTACCTAGCAGATAACATAATTTTAGCTTTCGTTTTGCTATGCTATTGCTTTGGCTAGAATATTTCAAAAATCCCATGGGCCATGAAAAACCTATCAGCTGTTTACTTAGCAATTTCCATAAAAATAGTTTATTGTAAGGAATGCCAAGAGGCCAGTGTATTTTTAAAATAAAATCAAGCTTTTTCAATTTAAAATTTTTTTAACTATTTGAGTTGCCGCCAAACTCTAGCAAATCTATCGCTTATCCACCACAAATTAATAACAGCTAAACACAGCGCTGTTAAGTTGCTTTACATCTGTTAACAACTGAGTACTTTTGTCAAGAATCGAGTACTTTGCGTTTAGCGGCACGTGTTGAGGCAGTATCGAATTCATTATTTTTATTTAATAGCGTTTTATTAGTTAAAATAATGAAGGTAACAACAAAAAAGGTCAAGACACTTGACTTGAAGCCCAAAAAGACTTTGAGCAAGAAGAAGGATATACCCAAGGAGCAAGAGTTGCCAAAGGGTGTCAAAAAAACATTAAAAACGATTGCTGCTCAGCCGATGCAAAAAGATGAAAAGCAGCCAAAGAAAAAGAAGGCTAAGAAGACTCACAAACAAGAATTGGAGGGACTCAAGGACTTGGATCCCGAGTTCTATGAGTTTCTAAAGAAAAACGACAAGGAACTACTCGAGTTCAATATGTTGGATAGTGATGAGGAGGACGACGAGGGCGACGATGAGGAGAAGGAAGGTGCTGCTGACAGCGAGGATGACGAAGCAAAATATCACAAGCCCAATGAAGATCTAGCTGTGGCTAGTGATGAGAGCGAGGGTGAAGATGACGATGACGACGAAGATGCAGCTGCTGGTGGCGCTCAAAAGGTTACCCTAAACATGCTCCGCCAGTGGGAGCTACAGCTCTCCAAATCGAATGTCTCCATCGAGTCGGTGCGTCAAGTGATCCAGGCCTTCAACTCGGCCCTGGCTAGCATTAGTGCCGACAATGAGGGCGAACAGGCTAATGCTGGTGCCTACAAGGTGGTTGGCGCCGCCGCCTTCAATGGCGTCATCCAGTTGTGTGTGCTGCATCTGCAACCGGCTATAATGCGCCTGCTGGGCGTCAAGCCCAAGAGCAGTCTACCGCTGCACAAGCACAAGAAATGGGTGAAGGTGCGTGGTTGCCTGCGCTACTATCTGGGCGACTTGATTCGTCTGGTGGAGCAGATCTCTAGCACCAATGTACTGTCGGTGCTGCTCAAGCATCTGCATCAGATGGCTGGCATGGTGGCGCCCTTCACGGCACTGGGCAAGAGTATTCTCAAACGTCTCATTGTGCTCTGGGCCACCGGAGATGAAACTGTTCGTGTCCTGGCATTTTTATGCATTCTCAAAATAACGCGTAAGCAGCAGGTGAGTGGAGTTGATTACCAGAAGTACTCCTATCCCTAACGTTGCTTATCCTCTTTTTAGGCCACAATGTTGAACCATGTGCTGAAGGCCATGTATCTGGCCTATGTGCGCAACTCCAAGTTTGTGTCGCCCAATACGTTGCCATGCATCAATTTCATGCGTCGCTCGCTGGTGGAGATGTTTGCCTTGGATCTGAATGTGAGCTATCAGCACGCATTCCTCTACATTCGCCAGTTGGCCATACATCTGCGTAATGCTGTAATCTTAAAGAAGAAGGATAGCTTCCAAGCGGTCTACAATTGGCAGTATATCAACTCGGTGCGCCTCTGGTCGGACTTGTTGGGCGTCAGTGCAAATAAGCCGCAGCTGCAGCCATTGGTTTATCCATTGGTCACTATTATAACTGGTGTCATACGCCTTATACCGACAGCACAATATTTCCCATTGCGCTTCCATTGCCTGCAGACGCTCATCTCGTTGGGCAAGGAGACGAACACCTTCATCCCGGTGCTACCATTGATTGTGGAAGTGCTGCGCAGCAACACATTCAATCGCAAACACACTGCGGTGTCCATGAAACCACAACAGTTTACTTGCATACTGCGTCTGAACAAGGCACAGCTGTCGGAGAACGGGTTTCGCGATGAGGTGGTGGAGCAGGTGTGCGGTCTGCTGTTGGAGTATCTGTCACATGAGTCAGCATCGCTGGCATTTAGTGATCTGGTTGTGCCTGTTGTGATGGCTTTGAAGGCCTACCTGAAGGAGTGTCGCAATGCCAACTATACGCGCAAGCTGAAGCAGCTGCTGGATAAGATTCAGGAGAGCAGTCGCTTCATTGAGCAACAGCGCAGCAAGAACAGTGTCCAGCTGGACCTGAAGAATGCGCCGGCTGTGCAGGCTTGGGAGCAGCAGGTGCGCAACAAGCGTACTCCATTGGACATATATTACAGCAGCTGGGTGAAGACGCACGAGACGAAGAAGCGTCGTCAAGCAGCACAAACCGATGACATCAATGCAGATTACGATTTGCCCAAATTGAGACGCCCTGGCGCTAAGGCGGGCGTGCCAGTGCGCAATGAAGATGGCGAACTGGAGCTGTTCCCATCTGATTCCGAGGATGATACACCCGACTTGCCCGATCAAAGCGATGATGACGAGAATGATGATGACATTATGGAAGAAGAGGTGCCAATGCCTAAGAAGAAGGTCGTAGAGAAAACTGTGGAGAAGACTCCAGCTGACGAGCCTGTGGATGATTACGATGATGCCACCGCAGCTTTGGATATTGTCAAAGACTTAGATTTGAACGATTGGTAAACACTAATGACTTGTAATAACAATCTAGTTTTAAATGAAATACGATTTTGTATCATAAACATTAACTAATCAAATACATATATATTTACAAATTAATTAAACACAAAACATGCTTTTTTTATGGCTCATTGGTTTTTTTGCCCGGCATAATCTCGTACTCCTTGTACTTGGGATACGTGCCAATGGTTTCGCCTTCCACTTGCTTCGGCAACGCACCTGCATCCTGGGTTTTAGCATGGGTGGCATCCAGTTCGGCTGCATTGCGCTTCTTCATGTCCATGATTTGTAGATTCTTGACGAGTTCTTCGCGTGTGGGCGGATCCTCACGACGGCCGCGTAGCCATGCCTCCCACTCGGCAGTCAGCTCCTGGTCGAAGGCATCCTTGTCCGCGGGCTCAAACCAGCGCGAAGATTTACGCTTGCCAATTGATGGATTTGGCGGTATCTCATAGTATTTGTTGCCAAAGTAATCTTCACCAATGTAATTGCCACGATATTGTCGAGGTCGTAGCGACTTCCAAAAGTTTTGCCATATAATGCCAAGAAGATCACGCGTCGGCTTTTTGTTAGCCATCGTTCGTTTCGAATGTTTATATTTCACAATGAGGTTAAATTCGATTTTTGTTATGACATTTTCAGCAGCAGCTGTGCGTGTCAGTGTTGTAAAACACACAATGAGTTTAAATTCGATTTTTGCTATGACATTCAGCAGCAGCTGTGCTTGTCAGTGTTGTAAAACGACACGAGGTCAACTGGGCGCCACGAATTTAAAATGACAAAATAAACATTTTTTTTTAATAATATAAACATCATATACATATATTTAATTGAGGTTGTAGTGGATTATTGACATTTTAAGGCAGCTGTAGCTCTGGCAGTTATGTAAAATAGCAAAATGCATAAAAATTTAAAGCTTCAAAGTTGCATGTTGGGTTGTAGTGGCAAGGCATATGGACTATGCCAATCTCGTGCAAACACATTGAACACATCCGTTCGCAACGTGTGCTGTGTATCGTTCTCGAAGTCCACCTCAGTTAGTACCAAACCCACGCCAGCTGTGTGGGTAAAGTATTCGCCCGACCAATTGGAGGTACCAATGTATGCAATTCTCTCCGTGACCATATAGGCATTATGGTTCACACGGCCAAAGGGTATCTTTGACTGTTGCTCATCCGAAGGCACAATAAAACGGCGCTGGAATGGAAAGGTTTAATTGGCATAACAATTTGGCAGATGTCACTCTACTCACAATTTGTATATCCACCTGGTGGTTCAGTGTAGACAGATCCTGCAGCGAACGCAGATAGTTATCCTCATTGGGATCCGAGTGCTTCCACCAAGAGATTAGCAGCTTGACAGACACACCACGCTCTACAGCTGCTCGGCGCAAGGCATTATCAATCGGTGGCCAGAACTGTGGCTTACCGCCATTCACAATCAGCGGATAATAATCCATGACAGCAATATTGACAAACTCCACAGCAGTGTCAATACAGTTGAGAATGGCATCCAGATCATGAGTGCGTCCACTGGCCGTCAGTGATGGTGGTGCACTGGAGATGTACGCCCTCATCGTATAATTTTTATTGATCCGCACAAGCATTGGATTCCGTAGATTGTAAAAGGAATGATACACCCAGGACCACTGCTCTGGCATGGCTGCATCTCGCTCATTGCCCAGCTGCCAGTAGGCCTTGAAGATCTTGGCCAGGTCGCGTGTCAACTGCGGACAATTCTGGGCAAGCACACCCAGTTCCTTGACCTGCGTCAACGAACGCCAATCCATATTGGCGCTGCCCAAATAGAAATGCTGTCCATCCACAATCCAGAGCTTGGTGTGCAAGGCACCATCGTTGGCCAGTTTGACGGCCACGACCTGAGCGGCACCATAGTTGCTAAAGATCTTGGCATCCGCATGCCACGAGCTCTCCAAGCTCTTGTTCAATGCAATGCGTATACGTAATTTCGGTTTACCCGGATCACCATTAGAGAGCAGGCGCTGAAAGAGCTGCTCCCCGGGATGGGTGCTACTATCGTTCACATCGATGCCACGCAGCGTCCAATATGGAGCAGCAATATCAATTGTTGATTTTGCTCTGTTTAACAGCAGTTGCCATGCCTCGAAGGTGCTCAGGAATTTGGGACTATCGTGTGTGTAGTTCAAGCCAATGGGAATTGTTTCCACCAATTGTAGTTGGCAAGGCAACGGCATTTCCACGGGTTGGTTTTCATCGTTCATTTCGATGCCATTTAATGTCTTCCAGGGCAACAGGAGCACAATTAATACAAGCACAAATAGTATTAGAACGGGTATTATATAGCCATGGCCACCGCATAAAGCGTTTTCTTTTTCTGCCACCACTAGCGTGGGACGCCTGCAGCATGACGTAGTTGTTGTTGAGTTTGAATTTCGATTGTAAATTTCATTTGCATCGTGGTGTAACGGTACTGCCTGATAATCCACGGCTGCCTCGGGCATACAACTATGCTTACGACGATCCAACATTGCACTGACTGTACATTTCACAGGCCGTTTTATTTAATGTTTTCCTTACTGATCTATTATTCGCACAGTTGTGACAAATAGTTCAGCCTGGCTGCCCGCCCCCGACCCCATTCCACCCACGCAAACAAAAAACTCCTGCGCAGTGTTGGCTAGCTTCACTATTAGTGTTATCGATAGCAATGACAAATCCAGCAGAGATGTCCAAAAGTCACGGTGACTTTGGAACTGCTCCCACTCAAAAAACAGTACACACAAACTGTTAAATAACATACACATATATTTAAAGGTTTAAAATTTATAAATAATTTTTAGGTAAGCTTTAAAAGCTTTTACAGCCTTTGAATACCTGTTTATCCAAGCCAGTTTAACCACCGAGTATGTTGGATCCATAGGCCTGATTATCTTTGGTTGTTATTGTTGTAATGAGCACATTCTTGTTGTGCACCTTCATATGGCTTTGAAGACGTCTTTTCGTTGGGAATGTTTTTGGACATTTGTCGCAACGGAATGGCTTGTCGCCCGAATGTAGATGAACATGCGAATTAAAGTTGCTGACAAATGTGAATTCGCGTGCGCAGATATGACATTTGTGCGGTTTGACGCCAGCATGCACCAGCAAATGCTTCTTGTAGCCAGATTTCTGCGATAGACTAGCGCCACAGATCTCACACTTAAACGGTTTCACGCCCGTATGGCGAACCAAGTGCTGCCGCAATGACGACGAGTCGTAGTAAGCCTTGTCGCACAGATTGCAGGCATAGGGACGCTCGCCAGTATGCGTGAGCTTGTGCCGCGTTAGATGATCCATAACCGAAAAACTGCGTGCACACTGTTCGCACTTGTATGACTTGCAGGCGGAATGGCTGCGCATGTGCACTTTGAGGCTGGCTGGGGTACGATAGAACTTGCCACAAACACTGCACTCATGCGTCTTGTCGGTATTTGTGTGCGTCTCCAAATGCAGCTTGTAGTTGCGTAGATGCTTGATCTTTTTGCCACACACCTCGCAAGCATGCTGCTTCTCATTGTTGTGCGTTTGTTGATGTTGATTTAGACGACAACGCTGACGGAATGACTTATGGCAAACATTGCAGGCATATTTTAGAACTTCATTTCCTGGCGGTGCTGGTGAAACTGTCATTTGTGAATCGCATTCTTCAATGAGATCATCCACACAAAAGTCGTTAGCACTATCGTCGTTGCAAAGAGTAATAAAATATCCATTATCCTGGTTGTTGTTGGCTTCGGCATTGCTGGATGAAGGGGCCAACTGATCGTCGGGCATCTCCAAACTGATTAGCTGAATGTCATTCACGTCCTCCACAGGTGAAGTGTTTGCCCAAAATTCAGCCGTTTGGTAGTAATTTAACATATTCATCGTCTCTTCTGCCTCCTTCGCTTCTTCAAATTGAATGTTGAGTTCTTCCTGTGCCGGCAGCACTTCTTGTTCGCAGACAATAGGATTGTCAGCTTCATTGTTGTTATCTTTCGAAGCTTCGACAACCCTCTTCTCATATCCTAGACGTAGCAACTCATCGGACTCAATGATCCTGCGCTTGAAATTAAATGCCTGCTCTGCGAGCTGCAAGCAATGCTGGCAAATGTGCTGCGGCATTGAGGGAATGGCATCTTGCAGCTCAAATGATATATTAAAGCAATAGTTGAGTAAATTAGCAATTGTTATACTGCCTTCCTCGCCAATCTGAATTTCATCTTGTAGCGATTTGAATTGTTTACATGCCCGAGTGCATGTTCGACAATTGAGCACTACGCTGGCTCGTGTGGGGCCCATATTTATGTGCTTCAAGTTGCTCGGCAGTTAAAACGTCAATTGGGTATTTGTTGAACAAATATTTAGTTATTTTTCGGTTTGAATAATAATTTTTATACATGCTAACTTTTTTTATATGTGGTTCAACCGCGAGCAGTTAAGCGACTTGATAGTCGATTTGAAATTATCGATAGACGATTCAGAAAAGCAGCTGATTTTTGTTCTCAACAGAAACAGCTGTTGAATTAAATAAAATTTATTATTTTAATGTTTTGTTTACAACCAATATTTGAAAAACTGGATTTTTAAACAAATTCGCATTGAATAAAATACAAATTTACATGTTGTTGATGCACAAAACCTGTTTTCAAAGCACTGTTAATAACATTTGGCAACTGTTAACATTTTTTGGGTGACCACAGCTGAATCGGCTATGTACTCAACCACCCACTTAGCGCTCAGTCTGTGTTAAAATCTTCCGGCTGAGAGGGCTGAAAATTTTAATGTGCGACTGGGTTATTGTTTAAAAGCCTACACATCCAAATTTCGAGTGTTTATAAATAGTTGAATATTGTACGAGATAAAAACGCGTAATTATGGCAGCGAGAATAATGAATGCACAGGCACAGGTACGTGTGTTTGCCAAACATAAATAGGAAGCGGGATCCAGTGCATCCACAGACACACACACATAGATACATGCGCATACACATAAATATTGAATCTATGCTGATAAGACTTAAAAAAAAAACTAATAACAATTTATAGTACATGAAAGTGTGCAATCAACAAATGATTTGTTTTCATATGCAAAACAATTAAATGTCCGCCCGTCGCCCGCATTGCAAATTATAACTTTTCGCGTTGCGCCTTTTTCTAACCTAAAAAACCATCAAGCAAAAAAGTTGTTACCTAATCAAAAATGTATGTTCGTTCTGCTCTTCTTTTTACAATTTTAAACCATGTTGGATAAAACGTAGTGTGCAAGTGTGTGGGTGTAAAGCTGTATAAAGGTCGACACATGCCACAGAAAAAAAAAAAAAAAACACAAATTGCAACAATTTGAACAATGTGCAATTAGTATTTGCATTTATGTAAGCATCGTTATTCAACTGGCAATCGGCTACCGACTCAGGCCCCATCATATATCTTAGTTGTTCTTATCTTGTGACACTTTGATAGTACTTTTTATTATATATACTATGTATTAAAAACAAATTTGCAATGGTGTTTGGTCACGCACTCTCCATGTACTTTTCCATTTGCATGGGCTAACTGTTTTCGCCTCTTTTTTTTGTTGTTTTGGGGGAACTCTTAGAACAACAACAACAACAAACAACTCCAGACAGTAACTGCACTTTAATTAGTTAATAGGTCAATAACACTTTGCCTGGTCCACGCATTTCGCAAGGCTTTCTGCCAATAAAAGTTGAATGACATTTTGACGTCATTATTTAAATTGTATTATACTATTTACTTATTATCGTAAAGGTTAGATATATTGTAAATATAAAAATAAACAAAAAAAAAAATTATTTAAATTGTGCATTTGTTATTATTGATCACGTGCCATAGTTTCGGAATGTTTATATTTTACGCTTTAGCAAATAAACATATTTTTTAGTTAGGAAATTGCCTTTTTCTAGAAAAAACTTTTTTGGCTCATTTTTTATAGATTGTTTATACTATATATGGGGTATACTAAAATAAGTCAAAAAATTTCATGGCAGACTTCCAAACGTTGATTGTTCCTATCGCTCGTCTTTATTGATACCGCCAGTCAATCAAGTTAATTAATAATATATAAGCCAGCGATATGTTAATCATTATTATTATTTTTATTTATGGCACCTTTATGCGACGCAAACACAAGGTTTATACACAAATTACCCAATTATGTACTTGCGAGTATTAATAATACTAAATATGATACTACAATTATCTAATCCACATCTCATATATATCTCACTTCTAGGTGTGCAAACTGGGCAAACATGTTGTTGATCCAATGGTGCGTCAATTTCATGCTTCGTGCTACACCGCCTCCAAGGTGGCACTATCGAAATTCGATTCGGACGTCTATATGCCCTACGATAAGTTGAGCAAGCGTCTGGATGTGGTCAAGAGTCGCCTGAATCGCCCTCTGACCCTTTCCGAGAAGGTGCTCTATTCGCATTTGGATGATCCAGCGAATCAGGATATTGTCCGTGGCACCTCGTACCTGCGTCTGCGTCCCGATCGCGTTGCCATGCAGGATGCCACCGCTCAGATGGCATTGCTGCAGTTCATCTCATCCGGTTTGAAGAAGGTGGCGGTGCCCTCGACCGTGCATTGTGATCACTTGATTGAGGCACAGATTGGTGGAGCCAAGGATTTGGCACGTGCCAAGGATCTGAATCGTGAGGTTTACGATTTTCTGGCCTCAACATGCGCCAAGTATGGCTTGGGCTTCTGGAAGCCAGGCAGTGGCATCATTCATCAGATCATCCTAGAGAACTATGCCTTCCCCGGTCTGCTAATGATCGGTACCGATTCCCACACCCCCAATGGTGGCGGTTTGGGTGGCCTGTGCATTGGTGTTGGTGGCGCTGATGCCGTCGATGTCATGGCTGATATCGCCTGGGAGTTGAAGTGCCCCAAGGTCATTGGCGTTAACCTGACCGGCAAGATCAGTGGCTGGACCTCACCCAAGGATGTCATCCTGAAGGTGGCTGACATTCTGACGGTCAAGGGCGGCACTGGTGCCATCATTGAGTACACCGGCAAGGGCGTCGATTCCATCTCGTGCACAGGCATGGCTACCATTTGCAATATGGGCGCTGAGATCGGTGCTACGACCTCGCTGTTCCCCTTCAACCAACGCATGGCTGATTACCTGAAGTCCACGGGACGCGCTGGCATCGCCGGCGACGCCCAGAAGTATCATGCTAAGCTTCTGTCTCCTGATGCCAACTGCGAATACGATGAGGTCATCAATATCAATCTGGATACGTTGGAACCCCATGTGAACGGTCCATTCACCCCAGATTTGGCTCATCCCATTAGCAAGCTGGGCGAGAACTCCAAGAAGAACGGCTATCCCATGGACATCAAGGTTGGCCTAATTGGCTCCTGCACCAACTCATCCTATGAGGATATGGGTCGCTGTGCCAGCATTGCCAAGGATGCCATGTCGCATGGCATCAAGTCCAAGATTCCATTCAATGTGACACCCGGCTCCGAGCAGATTCGCGCCACCATCGAACGCGATGGCATCTCCGAGGTCTTTGACAAATTCGGCGGCACTGTGTTGGCCAATGCCTGCGGTCCCTGCATTGGTCAGTGGGATCGTCAGGATGTGAAGAAGGGCGACAAGAACACCATTGTCACCTCATACAATCGTAACTTCACTGGTCGCAACGATGCTAATCCCGCTACTCATTGCTTCGTGACCAGCCCCGAGATGGTCACTGCTCTGTCCATTGCTGGTCGCCTCGATTTCAATCCGTTGACGGATGAACTCACCGGCTCCGATGGCAAGAAGTTCAAGCTGAAGGCACCACATGGTGATGAGTTGCCCGCCAAGGGCTTCGATCCCGGACAGGACACCTATACCGCTCCACCACCAGTAAGCTTTGATGCTTCCTTGTTATATTATATCTATATTAATGTATTTGTTTTGTTTTGTAGAATGGCGAAGGTGTCAAGGTTGCTGTTGATCCCAATTCAACCCGTCTGCAGCTGTTGGAACCCTTCGACAAGTGGAACGGCCAGGATCTGGCCGATATGACCGTCCTGATCAAGGTCAAGGGCAAGTGCACCACGGATCACATCTCTGCGGCTGGTCCCTGGCTAAAATATCGCGGCCATTTGGACAACATCTCCAACAACATGTTCATTGGCGCCACCAACTTCGAGAACAATGAGATGAACAAGATCAAGAATCAGCGCACAGGCAGCTGGGGCAATGTACCCGAGGTGGCACGCGACTACAAGGCCAACAACATCCGGTGGGTCGCTGTCGGTGATGAGAACTACGGTGAGGGCTCGTCTCGCGAGCATGCCGCCCTGGAGCCACGTCATTTGGGTGGACGTGCCATCATTGTGAAATCGTTTGCACGCATCCACGAGACCAATCTGAAGAAACAGGGTCTGCTGCCACTGACCTTTGCCAATGCCGCCGATTACGACAAGGTAACAGCTGGACTATAACTATATTATATTCTTGTTATTAATCATTTCGTTGTTTGCAGATTCAACCCACTAGCAAGATTACCCTGAAAAACCTGAAGAACTTGGCGCCTGGCAAACAAGTTGAATGCGAAGTGAAGAATGGCGACAAGGTCGATAAGATTATGCTGAACCATACGCTCAACGATTTGCAGATTGGTTGGTTCAAGGCTGGCAGCGCTCTTAACCGCATGAAGGAGTTGGCCCAATAAGTTACTTACACCCCCCTCTCGAGTCCTAAACACACACAACAAACTCATAAGACACACTGATACTTATTATGAAACATGAAACGCAAGCAATCAAATTATGGTATTGTTTAATTTATACTTATATTGAATTTTTTTGTCAAATCGCTTTTAAATGATTTTTTTCTAATTCAGTGTCGAAAAGTGCTAATAGTTAAAAGTTATGTAATCGAAAAACAAACAAAAATTAAGCGAAACAATTGTGAAACACACTTTTATATATATACACTCTTATACATACATTTATTATTATATATATACAACATATATATTTTAGTTGAGCTTTGTTTTGCGAAATTTGTTTGCTGCGAATGCGAATAAAGTTGATTGTAATATGTATAAAAAAAATACTTACTTATATTTTGGTTTTTTTTTTAACTCTTGTGTTTTGATATTCGAAGCGGACAATAAGTGCACGCTCACAGAATCCACATCCAGGACATGTGATGCCTCATCATCCCTTATCCCATACTTGTTTTAACTAATTGTATCAATTATTAAAATTAAATTATAAATTGTTAACGACATTAAACAAAAATAAATATATAAACTCTACTAAGCCTAACTTTTAATGTCATTGAGTTAAGACTCTTAACTTAAGAGACTAAATTATTACAGTATAGCATTATGGCCAATCTGGATCCGGCCTTGCCATTGAATAGTTCCATATCATCCACAAATCTCGCTGATCTGTCGAAACGCAATAGACGCAAATGGCGCCACAACTTCAAACTCATCGATTTGTACAAGCATAACGAATGCCTCTGGATGGAGAATCACAAGGACTTTTGTAACTTTGCATTGAAAGAGGAGATCTGGGATAATATTGCCGATCAGATGACGAGCCGTTCTAATCCGGAACCAACGCCCGACAGATGGAAGCGTCTGGTGCTCAAGTGGCGCTATAAAGTGCAAATGGAGCAGCGGAAGCAAGAGGAAGCCAAGTTTTATAACAGGATCGATGAGCTGCCGCCAAAACTGATTTATTCGGATAAGTTTCAGTTTTTATTGAAACACATGTTTGACCGAATCAAGCCGCCTGCAGTTAAGAAAGTTGTTAAGGTTGTAAGTATATGGCTATAATATTTAATGGCATGATAAGACTGCATTATGCTTTCCTAGTCACTGCCTGAAATAGTTCCAGTGCCAGTTGAGGTGCCCAAGCAAAGTCTCACAGCCAAATGCATGCGTTTGGGTCGCAGCAAAAACCCACAACGCCAATCCTTTGGACAAAGGCTGCAAACATTGGAGAGCTTAAGGAACAAACGACGCAGCACGCTCAGCCTGACGCCAGAGGCCTTCCAACAGCTGCCCTAGGGAATCAATCTAAATAAATGGTATATGAAAAATCTCAATAGTCAAACTTTGTAAACCAAAATATGTAGCATACTTTTAGGTATAATATTAAACGTGGGGAAAGGCAATAAGTTTTTTAATAAGACAAAAAATGTTCGCAATTTGGTCAAAAGTGATTTTCGATTTTCGATTTATATGAAAAAAAAAAAAAAAAGTCTTGTAATTTTATTTAGAATTTTTCTGCATACTCAACTTTTTTTTTTTTTTTTTTTACATTTTTGGCGGAGTTTTTTTTACCATCGCCATCTTCCGGCCATTGGCGGCGAATTCTGCTTACAGTTTTGCAGTTTTTGCAAAAAAAACGCTAGTTAATGCACTGGAGTTGCACTTCAAATGTAGTGTAGACAGCAACCAACAGCCAAACGCGGCAGAATAGCAGAAAAAGAAGAGGAAAAACCAACCAACAACCAATCAAAAACGAGCGCGCGACCAAATTGAATTGAAATCAAAAAACGAGCCGCGACTTTCGCCGGTACTTGGGGTTTGGTTTTTAGGTTACATTGCCACCACCCCATGTGTTGTTAAGGTACTTACCATGATAGTACAGGTTCTTCACTTAATAAATATATATCAAAAAAAAAAAAAAATCATGATTCCTCAGAGATTGTACTGGAAGAAGAGTGACGATAGACGAAAGTGCGATCATAAAGTTCGACAATATATTTACATATAGCCTTTTTCGATTTTATTACATTTCTTTTAGTTTTTTTCGTTTTGTTTTTTTATCATAATAATTTGTTTTGCTGTTGTTTTGTTTGCCATTTAAATAGTAAAACGTTTTTTATATAACAATTCATAATTTTAGCTTACAGTAGATACTATTTTTTCTTTTTGTTTCGTACTTCTTACAATTTTCGGTTTTGCAAACACTATTTCTTCGAACAAAGTTTTCATGCAAAATATACAACGTTCAGAACATGGTTTTTTGCATTTAATATTAATATCTGTACATACATACATACAAATATGTATGTATGCATATACTATATATATATATATATAATTATGTGTATAACTAAAAAATGCGTAAATTGATTTCTTTTACGTGTTTTTGTTTTAAGTTTCCTTTTCATAAAAGGAACAAATCGCAACATGCTTTCTCAAACATGTTTACTTTAAATATATAGATAAGGACCAATATTGTTTTTTTGATGTTGACTTCTTGTGATTTTGTTTGACATTGTTTTGCGTTACTTTAATTACAGAAAATAATAATCAATAATATAACCTGAATTTGCTTTTGTTTAGATACTTGTTTTTTTTTTGTTATTGTTTTTTGTTGTTGTTTTAAAGCGGCACTCTATATTGTATTTACGCACAATTTGCTCTCTCAGTTTATTAATGAATTTTTTGCTCTTTTAACTGTTAGCGGTTTCAGGATTGAGAACGAGCAGCAGCGGCAGCGACATCTCTTACGGCATCTCTCGTGTTGTCTACCATGCAGCAGTATATTGTTTCTACATATCTCTATTTCTATGAAATGGCTGTTGTAAGGTTCGGTTTGAACGCATCATTCCCACTCGGTGGTGCCGGGCGGTTTGGCTGTCAAGTCGTACAATACCCTCGAGATGCCATCCATTTTCGATATATCATGAACAATTTGATTAAGAACCTAAAATCACAATATGTTAAGTATTTGGTTATATCATTGAACCCATTCAAACTAACTTGTAATGGCAGTTGCGCTGAGCCGGGCACTGCTGGCACACCGGTCATAAAATCGTTCGTTATGAATGGACGCAGCACAATTGATCTTTTGCAGGAGGGTATGCGACCTGTGGGATCACGATCAAAGTGCACGGGTATAAGAACGACAGGCATTTGTGAGATTTTTCTATATAGACCCGCTTGCATGATGATCTGTGAATAAAAGATTGTAATGTCAAAACAATGATTATTAATGGATTCTAGTGTAATCTCACCTCGTTGGCAATGGCATCTGCTTGCCGGAGCATCGCTAGCACCACATTGTTAAGAGTTGTGTGCGTTATATCTGTTATTAGATATTGCACCGGCTCGCCAAAGATATAACAGACTCGATTTACATTATGCAATATGCGCGGTATAATTTTGGCCAAAAATAACATATCCGCCCAGTTGGGCTCCTGGGTCGTCGTTGACAAACCAACCACATAGCTATATGAACGCTTATCACCCTGAACACCCACAGAACGGATTGGTAACAACGTTGCATGAATATCCGAATTGGCAGAGATGCGCATCAGTTCCGTTTGCTCAGCTTCACTGGTTGCACCCGTTACCCGATTAATTAGTGCATGATTCTTAAGCTGTTTTTTCTTATAGTCCACAATTACTCGCACAATGACCTATGAACAGAACGAAAAAAAAAAAATAGATTAGATTGGGAAATTTGTTTGTTTTTGTATTTATAACATGCCTGCGTTTCTGAGTAATCTTTTTCCATATGAGCTTCCTCAGCGCACAGCACACGTATAGCTAAACCGGGTCCGGGGAACGGTTGTCGCTCGACTAGTTCCGCTGGCAGTCCCAAATCATTGCCCAGATCACGCACTTCATCCTTGTGAAAATCACATAGTGGCTCTACAACCCGTCCAGCATTGCGTAGCTCCCTGGAAAAAGTGAATTTTAATAAAGGTTCCCCATCAAACTGTTTTACGTTTTGTACCTTATTAGATCCGTGTCATTATGATGTGTCTTTATGGTCTCAGCATTTGTGCTGACCATAGTCGAGGCGGACTCAATTAGATCGGGCCTCAGTGTGCCTTGTGCCAGCAACACTTCCTCGGGCTTCAGCTTTAACTCGGCAACCACATCGTTGGTCACCTTGACGAATATATCACCTATGATTTTACGTTTCTCCTCCGGATTAAAGGTTTGGCACAGCATGGGCGTCTCAACCACCGAATACTGTCCCGGCCTCTTCACTTGCGTGGTACCCTTGAGGAACGTGTAGCCTTCTTTACGTACTATTAAATCGATGCCAATATCCCGCAACGATCGCTCCACCTGTTCGCTTTCGTTCTTACGCATGAAACCTGTGTGAGAAAAGTATTTAATAAGATTAAATGGAAACATATACAGCATTTAACATTACCATTATCCACATGTACTGCAATTATCTGGCTTGGATGTAGCGCTCTTCGCAGCAGCGCTGCACACACACTTGAATCGACGCCGCCACTGACAAGTAACTAAGGAATAAAGAGACAGTTTTGAGTACACTTAACTTATCTTTATAGATTTGTTAACTTACCAACACTTTGCTATTGCCCACTTTTTCGCGTATATAGCGTATGCATTCCTCCTTTCGACTGCCCATGGTAAAGTTTGGCGTTAGCTCACATATTTCATATAGAAAATTGGATAGAATCTGTTTGCCATTGATGGTTAGATCGACTTCTGGATGAAATTGAACTCCATATATGCGCAACACTTCATTATAAATGGCTGTCACAATACGATTTGTTGACCAGCCACCAACTTTTAGTTTATCACCCACTCGCTCCACACTATCGCCATGGGTGAGCAGCACAGACTGTGTGCGACTTAACCGACTGCAAAAACAAAGGTTTTATTAAATAGTGGATGATTAAGAGTATTTTAAATGTAATGCCACGTGTAGAACAGTTTGTAAACTACACGAAACTGAACTGTTCTTGGCATTTTCATTGATCTCGCAGCATTGTATCAGCGCTCAAATAAGCTTGCAACTTGAACGCTTTCTTGTTGCTGCTCATAACAAATAGAGAGTTCGTTATCTCACCTAAACAACGGGCATGATGTTTCAATCTCAATATTTTGCTGGCCATCCTCTCGCACATCTGTCTTTAGAACGGAGCCACCAAACACTTTGTTGATTAACTGCATGCCATAGCAGATGCCGAGCATGGGGATTTTCAGCTTGAACAGATCCGGGTCACATGTGGGTGCATCTTCGGCATAAACTGAACTGGGTCCGCCCGATATGATGATGCCCCGATAACCATTTTCAAGTATCGTTGACGCTGGCGTATCTAGGGGTAAAATGTCCGATTCAACCAGAAGTTCGCGTACTTTGCGATCGATGACCTGAACAAAAGATTAATAAAAGTTCAAGATTATTATTTTAAATGTTCTATCAAAAATTAATTACCTTGCCATACTGTGCGCCAGCATCGAGTATAACAATTTTATCGTGTCGCAGTCCGTTCTCCGCTGGCGTCAGAAAAATATTTGAACTCATATCTTTATCGTTGCAGCACTGTCCAAAAATAGAGAAATCGAGAGAGAGAGTGAAAGCGTGATTAATGATTGCAATTAAAGTAATGTGAACTTGTGAAGCAATTGCTTGCAACTAGCAATATTGCTTGATTCTTAGGCCTATTTATATGCCAATATATATGTATGTATGAATGTCAAGTCGGGTAACTGAAGCGGGTGCATCAAGGTCGAATTTGAATTTAAAGCAATAACAACAAATGCAATAAACAACGACTTAACACATACCGGTAATATCTTGTGGATCACACGTAGAATCATTCAACATGCAGACCAAGTTATTATTTTTGCCACAATTCTACGATAGACAACAAACATTTCCATTTTGGTCAACAGCAATGAGAAAACAAACAAAAATCTATTTGAAGGGGGGTTAAACGGCGACGCCTTCAAAATAAATTCAGGCATATTTGAGTGATGCGAGCGCAAGCTGTGGGTGGGTGGCGGTGGGGTGGTAGTGAGCTTGACGTAAGTCTGGGCAAAAAAACAACTGATTTCGTCTATGAAAATGCACACTGTGCCGTTTATTGTATTTTTTGTTTAATGTTTGTGGGGGGACCCTCATAGGGGGCCGGCTACTGACCGCGACAGATGACATGCAAAAAGAGTATGAGAGAGCGAGTATGTGTGTGTGATGTGAATGAGAGTGAGTAAAGGAGAAGAAAATAGCAGGCGGGCAGTCAAGCCAATGAAAACTCAAAACACGCGCAGGCGATGCTAAGTACCGTTGAATGCGAAAATGCGTAAGACAAAGTGTGCAAAAATGTACAACGGTTAATGTGTGATGTTTGGTTACACTTGTTAATGCAGTTTGCTGTGTTTGTGTCTGACAACTCTATGCTTTAATATATTAAAAGCTCTGCCACATCAATTATCTCTGTGCCCGTTTTATTGCACAGCATGCGTTCTAAATAAAATGCACTGCGATAAGGGCAAAACAACAACAAAAACAAAAGCCAAAGGCTATCAACAAGCAACAAAAACAACAACAAAATATTTGAAATATGAGATGCACATGGGGGACACACGTGGGGAATTTATGTTGAGCCATGCAATTAACCACAAATCGATCGAGAATTCTTAAAAGCCATGCCGTTCGAAAGCGAATACAAAAGTCGGTCAATAAACACGCATTTCGCGCACGCAGTAATTGCAAAAGAAAAAAAACAGTAGTGTGATGCGCGGGGATGGCTAATGTTGCATTTCTTACCTGCGTACTAATTGCCGGGCGGAGTTAAGGTAGATAACTTTATGCTTAAACACTAAATATGCGATTATTGTAGGTGCGTTGTCCTGGTAAACTTTGATAATTTCACTCTTTACTTTTCTTTTCGTTTCTCTTTTTTTTTGGCAAATCGGCACCGCGTCCGTCTCCGTGAACCACTAATATATATATTACGAATTTTCAGAGCTTTACGTGAGCCACTGCTCTAAGCGTGTAGCTGTTTGATTGATGTTTCTGGTTGTGCTTGTTTATTTAACAAGCGAAAAGACGCGATTTCGCACTGTCGAGAGCATTAAAATTTAAATATTACGGTGCTCCGCTACTAAACTTTTCGTGGATAAAAGCCGAAAGATGACATATTGACGAACAATTTAGTGTTGGGTTGTACATGCATGAAAAAGAACTAGTTGCTGTATGGAGCGAACGGTTAATGCAAGCAAGATTCAATATTGGTTCCAAATAATTTCTGCGTTTAGTTTCATTTATAAATTCTTTTTTAATATATTTTGTTAAATGAGTTTCATTTTTAATAAAGTACTTGTTAATAATGTGTTGATTATATTCTAAGTATTCATTCCCCGCTCCTTATTTATGAACTAAATGAGCGAACGAATTTAAATTGATATTGCCCAGCACTAAGATTGCCAGCGTTGCTATAACGATAGTTATACTAGTGCTGGTGAATGCACGCATTGTAAAATTACTCAATACACATCAGCTGGGCCCGCCAAAAATGATTTGTATTCGCGCTATTTTGGTTCAATTGTGAAAAATAATAAATTGACTCAAGTCAAACTAAACAATGGCTCCCGCAAATGTATCACAATCTGATTTAAGCATAGACGACGAAGCAGAAATATTGGCACTTGAAAAACTGCTTGGCGACGTTGAAAACGATAATGAAGCGACAACTGCAAACTCAGCAACAACAACAAAGACACCCACTTTGTCCACAGCAGTACCAAAATTGCGCGATGACAGCAGTTTTGCCGATGCATTTACCTACGAAAAGACAGTTAAACCAACTAAAACGAGTGCACAACCAAAACCGAAATCAACCGAGCCGGATCTTGATTCATCAGACGACGAGGAGGTCAAGAACTTCTTGGAACGCAAATATAACGAATATGGCAGTGATATCAATAAAAAACTCAAACAACAGCGGGAAACGGCACACGAAAGCAAAGTAGCACGCGAGGTGGATCAATCGTTAAAGGCGACAACGAAATTCATAAGCTCCGAACCACAACCGGAGGCACATCGTCTTAAGAATCCTCATAATCCCATTCAGCGCAAGTCGCTGACCAGCAATTCCTTTCAAAAAGCGCCACCAGCAGCGGCAGCAACTACCAGCTCCGGTGCCTCCTTGCAACAATCAGCAATTGCCACTACTTACACGGATCCAGTTTTTGGTCTGCGCATGATTAATCCCCTGATCTCCAGTGCCTTACTGCAGGAGCGCATGAGTGGCCGCAAGTCGGTGCCCTTTTCAGGTCTAGCATTCCACATTGAACGCGGCGACTTGGCCAAGGATTGGGTCATTGCTGGGGCCTTGGTGTCCAAGCAACCAGTACGAAATACCAAGAAAGGCGACTCCTACTCCACTTGGACGTTATCGGATCTGCGCGGTGAGGTCAAGACGGCATCCCTATTCCTCTTCAGGGAGGCACATAAGTCGCTTTGGAAAACCGCAGAAGGCATGTGCATCGCAGTGCTCAATCCAACCATCTTTGAGAAGCGTGCGGGCAGCAAAGATGTCGCCTGTTTGTCTATAGACACCTCCCAGAAGGTGATGATCCTGGGTCAGTCCAAGGACTTGGGCACATGTCGTGCAACCAAAAAGAATGGTGACAAATGCACCTCACTGGTGAATCTTACGGACTGTGACTACTGCATCTATCACGTGAAACAGGAGTACGGCAAAATGTCCAAACGTTCCGAGCTACAGTCGGCCAATGCGGGTCGTGGTCTCAACGAGCTACGCAACAAGGTGTTGGGTAAGTTGCACTGATCCTTGGATGATATAACAATAACAAGCATTCTCTACCTTAGGAAAGAGTGAGGTATTCTATGGCGGACAAACCTTTACGGCTGTGCCAGCACGTAAGAGCGCCAAGCTGATTAACAAGGAGCGCGAACGCCTGGGCAAACTAGCTGGCTACGATGTCTCACCCTTTGCCCACAGCGCGAATCATGAGTCTAAGCCACGGGTAATGCCTGCAGATATACCTTATGCGGAGCGTGGTGGACCCGTTTCCCGGTTAGCTGACAATGTCCAGGCAACATCCAAGCAGCGTTTTCAAGATCTGGAGCGATTGCGTCTTTTGCGAGAGGAAAACGAACGTTTACAAAAGCTAGCAGCAGCAACAATAGCGACTCCAGCAACACCACCTGCCAAGGAGCTGGCCACACCCACAACGCCTCAGAGTGTGCCGGATAAGTTTAAGAATCGCGGCTTCTCCTTCGATGCCAAACTGACGCCCAAACTAGCGGGCAGCGAGAACTTTAGCTTTGAGGTGAATGTTGGAGCGAGGCAGGCGCAGAGCGCCAAATTAAAAGCAGCTGCGCTGCTCAAAAAGAAACCACTGGAGAAGGTCAATCCGAATTCGACGCGCGGCTCGGAAACGGGCAAACGGCGAGCCATCGACGAACTCAATGAAAAGTTCTCCAGCAGTGCAAAGCGTCAGAAGCTGGAGGAGGAGGATCGTGAACTAATGCGAAAATCACGCATCGAACGCATCATGGCGGCCACATCCTCGCACTCAAATCTTGCCGAGATGCGTGAACAAGAGGCACAAAACGATTACTTTAACAAGCTGGAGCGCAAAGAAGCGATGGAGGAGAAGATGCTGAATACATTTAAAATGCCCTGCAAGGCTGTCATTTGTCAGAAATGTAAATACACGGCCTTCTCTGCTGCCGAGCGTTGCAAGGAGGAGAAGCATCCACTGAAAGTTGTCGATGCGCAGAAGCGTTTCTTTCAGTGTAAGGATTGTGGTAATCGCACAACCACCGTTTTTAAGCTGCCAAAACACAGTTGCAGCAGCTGCAAAGGATCACGATGGGAGCGTACAGCTATGATTAGGGAGAGGAAAGTGTGCACGGGAAGGGAACTTCTCTCCGTGCGTGGCGATGAGGAAAGCCATCTAGGCAGCACAGCTAGCGCGGCGAATCTAAATCTTCTTGTGCCAGAGGAAGACGGTAAATAGTTTTACCATATAAATATATTGTTTATTATTATATATGGAAATAGCATACAAATATTTATATTTTTTTTTATATATACAGTCTAGTTTTTGGCATATACATCAATATATAAGTACAAATGGTCCAATTTCGTTTGGCTTACATCCTAAAATATATTCTTGTATGCTTTGTATAAATATTTGGAATTTTTTTAAGGCTCATTCAAGTGCCTAAAAATTTAAGTTTAGTGCGTAGGGAAAAATTATTGTGCGACATTTTTAAATATTAATATTTGGTATGCTTTGAATACTTGACTTAAAAAATTATACAAAAGCATTTGAATAAATTTCGCATAACGCAAAAGTTTTCATTATATGAATTGTTGCGTATTTGCGATATTAAGCGTATTTTTTTTGTTAAAAAATATATTATACAGGGAGATTTCTTATGAATATGGCGAAGACTTAACTTAGCTTAGCAAACTTATATAAATATTTCGATTGAAAATTGGAAAACGTTGGAAAAATTTGTGCAAAAAAGCTTTTTATGGGCAGAAATGGAAGTTGTCTTAAAGTAAATAATTTAAGAGATCTTTAAGCGCAATTTATGGAATGCTTTGTCTTCGAAAAACTTTTTAAATCCTAATTCTGTAAATGCAAACAGAGTATTCGAGTTGATTTTGGCAACAATATAAAGCTAAATATTATAGAACACACAAGATTAAAACTAATTAACAAACAATTTGAACGAAAGATCAGGCGCACATAAATAAATTGGGGAAAAAATGCATAATGCAAAACTCTCAAACGGCATCCTCGGCTTGCGTTTGTGGCGTTTCGGGATCCTTGAGATTAAGCAGACTAGAGAAACGAAATGAGATGGTCTTGGAAAGATGTTTCTCAAAGTCGCGATTATCGAGATTATCGGGTATCAATGTATTGTTGGTCATGTCCATATAGGAACGTCCACGCTTAACAGGCACTGCATAGTCTGGCAACGCTGTCGCTGCACACATGACACCACCATTATTGGTCATATTACTATAGCTGGGCACACAGCTGGACTTGCGTATATTAAGTGGAAAACGCAAATCATTCTCATAGCGCAACACTTGCTCCGTGGTGCTAGCGTCTATCAAGGGCCGAGGGAGATCGTAGCCAGGTGGAGCTAGTGAAGCAGCCTGGAACTCTGTGACCGATTCATCACGACTGTTATCCTGCAGCTCATAGCTGTTGATCTTGGGTGGTGACCACAGATGCTGCAGTGACTCGGGTTCACCCAGTTCCTCTATGTTGGGCATCAATGCTGCCTCATCGCTGCAGTAGAGCGGATTGGACACAGCATTCGTTTCCAGCTCTATGTACTTGGCATTGTTGCCCAGTAGCTTCTCAAACTCTGCCGCCAGGTATTTAAAGGATGGACGTGCATTGGGCTCATCTGCCCAACAGCTGCGCACCACGGAGTACACCGCCTCGGAACAGTTCTCGGGACGTTCCATGCGATAGCCGGTCTTGAGCAGAGACCATAGATTCTGTGGTGCAATGCCGGGATAGGGTGAGGCACCCAAAGTAATCAGCTCCCAGCAGAGTACACCAAATGCCCAGACATCCGATTTGCTGGTGTACACATGATCGGCCAAAGATTCAGGAGCCATCCACTGCAAAGGAAAGGATGAAGTTAGGAGGAGTTATTATATAAGTGTTCCTTTTAGAGATGGGATCGGAAAAAAAAATGGCTTCCCATCCCATCCCGTCCCGAAATCTATTTCGCTGTTCCCATCCCGAATATCCCGAAAAATTTTGTGTCTATCCCACGGGTCCCGACATTATACCGAAATTTTATTTTTCAAATTTTTTTTCTTGAATATAATCTTACTTTT
Organism: Scaptomyza pallida; assembly: GCA_018152965.1. Classification (NCBI taxonomy): domain Eukaryota; kingdom Metazoa; phylum Arthropoda; class Insecta; order Diptera; family Drosophilidae; genus Scaptomyza; species Scaptomyza pallida. Next base: position 206,443 of record JAECXP010000130.1, read on the forward strand.
AATTTAAATTTTTGTTTAAGAACAATATTTTCTCAAAATTTTTCCAATTAATCGAGTTCTTCTCTCCCAAATTTCTACTGGAATAGAAAAATCCCTTTCGTGGGATCGCTAACTTATCCCGACTTTCCCGGATTTTTTTTTAAAATCGTTCCCATCCCGCCCGATCCCATAAATTTTTTCGGGACCCGTGGGATTCCCGAAAATCCCGATCCCGACGCCCATCTCTAGTTCCTTTAAGAACTTACCTTAACGGGCACACGATCTCTGGAACGCTTAAGATACGCATCATCCTCGTAGACATCTCTGGTTAATCCAAAATCAGAGATCTTACATATCTTGCCATCAGCAAGGAGCACATTACGTGCCGCCAAGTCCCGATGCACCAGCTAGAAGAGAGACTTATATTATTGTTCATTACAAAAAGTTTTCTTGACCCACCTTTAGTTCCGTTAGATAGTTCATACCCTTGCAGATCTGCCAGGCAAAGGTTAGCATCATTTTGACATTAACCGGTTCAACACCATCACTGAAATCGACTCCGGCACACTCGATTTTTCTGCTCAGGCGTAGATAACTTCTCAGGGAACCATATTTGGCATACTCGATAATCAAAAGAGGTGCCTCCTTTGATTGGGTGCAGGCGCCAAGGAGTTTAATCACATTAGGATGTGAGACTTCCTGCAGGAGCTGGAACTCGGAGAGCAGGGCCATATACTCCACGGAGTTGGCTCCCTTCTTGAGCATCTTGACAGCTACGGTGGTGACGCCCGGCAATCCAGCGATCTGTGTGGCATAACCCTTCAGGACTTGTCCAAACTCACCCTCACCCAGCACAGTGTCCAGTTGGAGCTGTTCCCGCGGGAACTCCCACTTGGCATCGGCGCTCTCAAACTTGAAACCGCTCTGTAGTGGCATTAGGGGCAGATCTCCCGGCTCCAGGCTGTTGGCAAGGTTCTGTTTTGTGCCCGGTGTTATCGATTGCTTACCCAAACGGCGTTGCCAGAGTTTTCGCTGCGAGAGCAGCAGACAGAGCAGCAAGAGCACAAAGAGCAGGGGACAACTGATGACGACGAGGATGCAGGAGCGATTGCATTCCATGCCTGCCAGATGGAGCACACCCAGAGCCAGTGCATCGTTCTGATCCTGCTGCATTTGATCCTGTCCCTCTACAGGCCGAACGCTAACCATCTCAAGCTCCGTTTCGTTCTTCCGCTTACGCTGCTTGCGAGCCTTGACATCCTCCTCATCGGGAAGGGGAGCACAGCTACATTTTCCATTATCCTCGCAGAGGCACGTTCCGGATCCAATTAATATGCCGCGTCCATTGTCATTGGTTGTATGTGGACCCACAATCCGGGCAGCTGCAGTGCAATCCTGTGGACAGGCATACGGATTCAGCTCCTCCAATGCATCACACACACGATCCGGACAATAGCGTGCATCTGGCACACAGGAGCCATAGTTCCGACTAAACATCGCTCCACTGGATCCTCGCCAGACACAAGCTCCTCCATTTGTGGCCAGGCCACAGAACTTGCTGCACTGCGTCCGATATTTGACCTGGGCACAGGTCTGTGAACGAGATTTCAGTCGGAGCTCACAGCTAGCATTGGCCGGACGACCCTCAACGAGATGTACATTGATGACAAATGCATGCAATTGCTTCTCCCCATCCAGCCAGGTAACGTTCAAGAAATAAACCGTCTCCGGCGCATGTTCCAAGGCCAGACCATCCTTCACATAAACAATGCCCGCCGTTTCCGTTAATCCAAAGGCTCCACTTCGATCTTCGGCTAGGGTAAACCTCCAACCCCTCATCCTTTGCAGCTCCACGAAGTTCTCTGGCTGTGCGACCCTATAAAATGATGCAGCCGAACGATACACAAACACATCCTTCTCATAGTCAATGCTCATCCTTCGTCGTCCTGCACCGCCTGTGAGGTCTCCCATATTGTCAAAGACTCGCTGCTGTCTCTGCCGCAATGGCAACGCTTGTGGTCGCTCCTGATCACTCTCGTGGAGCTGAGTGGTGTCCACATGAAGACAGACATGTGCCGTGGCTGTCGTTGATACGTTCTTCACCTGAATGGTCAAATCACGAGCTTGCAATTCAACGCAATAGGGCTCCTGACGCAGCATTCCGCTCCTGGCAAAAAGTAGCTCTAAGAAGGAAAAATTATTATATATTTTTCTAGTTTTTCCTAATACTTACGACAACTGATAATTGTATGTGGTCTGCCGGTGTGATCCGCCTCGTAGGCGTGACATTCGGGCTTAAGGAGTCCAAGTTTATCATTAAGTATGGCATACTGCAGATGTTCATTCGCTGCCAACGTGTCCTTGTCCAGGTAAATGATTTTCTCGCCCACCGGCTCCTCCTACAAGAGAGGAGGTTTCACATCATTAGCATTTTACATTAACTGACCAACGTTAATTGAATGCTACGTGGACCGACCGCTCCCAGTGACCTCGAGCGCGAAATTGCTTGGTCTTGCTCTCCAAGGAACGCAGCTCCTGTATTCATTATCTATTTTTTATGCACAAGGTCAGCAATTGGGATGGTAAGGAGGACGCTAAGTGACCTTAGGGAGCTGACATTTGCTAGGAAAATGACTCCCTGGTGATGAGATGTTAACCTGTTTTTCCTAAAACTATCTAATGGCAATTTACATTTTAGGTTATCATAATGGTTTAGTCCAATCACAAAGATGTGTTACCAAACCTAAAGTTTTAACATAAAGCACTTGCACCTTAACTGATAACATTTTGACATAAATTCCTAACGCCTGTCAGCATTTACAAGCTAAATTCCCGCAGGAACACACCCATACCATCTACCAACCTTTCTTCATTAGGCTTACATCACATAAAAAAACAAAACTCTTACTACTTCAATATACAATTATTTGCATGTGAGGTGTATTTAATTTAAATACGAATTAACTGCGACAAATTGTAATTGCCTAACCTTTAATGACAGTCGTGCTTCAATACCCTGCAAGTATTCGGAAGGGGAAAACAAGTAAGAAGGCTTTAGTCGAGAAATCCCGACTAGGACATACCCTTAACCGCATATGTTATCTCCGGTGTTTCTAAACGGATTTTGATCAAATTTTTTTTAAATATTCGATCACATGTGTATATTGAGAACCAGAAATATTATCGATAATTTGAAACAAACTTGATCTTCTCATGGTATAATATATATCATGGAGTTTAAGTTTCAAGTTTGACGTCTCTAGCTCGTATAGTCTCTGAGATCGGCGAGTTCAGACATGGCTAGATCAACTCGGCTTTTGATGCTGATCAAGAATATATATACTTTATAGGGTCAGAGATGCTTCCTTCTGTCTGTTACATACATTTGCACAAAACCAATATACCCTTTTTATATATACCCATTTTATGGGTTAAGGGTATAAAAGGAATGTGATGAAGTCCGAACCTTGAAAACAAAATTCCTTCAGGTTAAGTTTCCCGTCTAGCAGTTCTCAACTTATGTTCTTAACATTTTGCTGAAGTTTGAGCAATTACTTGCAACTAACTAACTAACAACTAAATGACATAGTTTTTGCGGCTCTACTAGCATTCCCTCGCAGGGAATAGGCTTGGCAACGCTTGGGCCCCGGGCTCTCTGGGCTGTTAAACACTTGGCCAACAACATGACAACATAATTTGAGGCTGCCCAACAGAAACTTAAAGCTAGCTTGGAGAGCTTTAAGAGCCACCAACCTCAAGTCACTTGACACCCTTCAAACGAAGTCCGTCGAAATGTTACGCGTTTTTAATGATGAGAGAGTGAGGAACAACTTTCCTGCCAGACAACATAATGGCCAAATAATGGCGTCGCTTTGGGTTTGCGTGTCCTCAGGACGTTTATCAAGCAAGAATTCAATAAAACGCCCGCCGCACCCATCTCGACTGAACCCCAGACAGCAACCAGACACAATGTCTGAGAAGAAAACAACTTACCGCCTTAAAGTATGGTTGCTCCAAGTTGAAATTAAAGTGTGGCTGTCGCTCCTGTAATCGGGGACCGTTGTCATTGCGATCCAGCAGTGTGATGTTGTAGCTTCGCCAGAATTGGCGCGTCTCCTGACCGGATAGCTTCACTGTACACATGATGCCCGCTTGGAGCTGGCCAGCTCGAACATGAAGGCCATTTATTTCGTCATGATCCAAGGGCTGTTTGCTATACAAACGATTCTGTTTGAGGGCAAAGTGTGCGCTGCCTGCCTTTAGGGCATACTCCACGGCACGATGTGGACAAAGGTATTTGGCGGCACGTGAACTGAGTGCTCCTATCAGAACCGGTTCGAAGGATGCACTCCTGCTCTGACCAATAGACTCGGCAATAGTATAATGGGCACCAGTCCAAAAGCAAATATGCTCCAACTCCGCACAGTAATCTGCCAAAGATTGCGGCTCCACCTCCAGCGTTACATGTGCCACCTGTTGCAACAACTCGCCCGACTCCGAGTCCGAATCCGACTCAGTCTCATCGCGATCCCGTGGAAAGGCGGTCAACACATATTTCACACTTCCATTCAGAGCTTTGTAATCGGTACGCATAAAAACCTCGCCAGAGCTCGCATTGATGCGCAGCAGCATATTCTGTTCCAGATTGTAGATATAATCATGGGCGGGTTGATTGTTTGCCAGGCGCAACACTTGAAACTGGGCCAAGGGTATCTTGGAGAAGATGCTCTCCGATTCCTCATTGATGGGCAGCTTGAATTTCACGGTTGTGGTGGGAAAATAAACCTCCGCAGCTGCCAAAAAAGAAAGAAGGATATTAGTTGATTGGATAAATGGCCAACAAAGTAGTGTGGCGACCACAAGTGGAATTTAAGTAACTGTCTCCCAACTCCCCTCGCACACAATTCCCAACCCCATTGTATTCCCACCCTTCTTTATTTGCATTAGATTCTCGCACCCTCTCTGAATCCCATCAAAAGATTCAAGTATTTACCCATTAAACTTGGAGAGTCATAAAAAAATTATGAATGTATTTTAATAAGCTCGCTTTGACCTCAATATCCAAAAGGGAGACGAAGAGTATTAAATGCAGGATTGCTTTAAGTCCTACGCCACAACACACACGGCGTATGCGTAATATGATAAGATTCATATTTGTTAGCAGCTAATGACGCCGTTTGTTATTGCCGTCGTGGGTCGTGTGCTTGCATACGTTCACTGTATTCAATACAAGCCATAAATAAATATAATACAGATATTAGTTATTAGCATATGGGTTATCAGAACGAAAACCTCGAAAACCCCAAACCCACCCACTGAAGTGTTCGCGTCATCGCGTATTGATTTTGTGATAAGAACTTGGACAAACAATGGGGTGCGATACAAAACTAACCAATTTTTGTAAGCGTTAAAATACAATTCAATGCATAATTGGTAACAAATTTGTTTGTGTTTGAATAAAAAATTGGAACGAGCTGCTTTTGTTGTGGGGGGTAAAAATGTGTTAAGTGCTTAATGATGGGTGGGAAAATGGCGTTAAAATAATATATACAAAAAATAAAGTTCTCATCAATCTCAAACTCAATATAAATATTCAAAGTATGCCAAAGTACTTTTTATGTATTTGTCGTTCTATTAGTTTTTTAGTCTAGGACCAAGCACTTTGTCATGATCCAACTGGTTGCTGTTGCTCATAAACACACACAACTGTGGCGCCACATTCAGTATTATGTTAAGTCCTCAAACTACTTACGAGCATAATACTCCAACTGCTAAAGAACACACGCATATTTCAAAACATAAAAAAAAGGAAGAAAGGAAAACAAACGCTGACAGAATTAATTTTTTGCCAAGGACACGAAGCCTGACGCCATTTGTTCTATACATATATGTAGTTCTATGCGCATAGAAAGTCTCCTGCTCCTGCTCCTCAATACCCAAAGCATTTAAAATGTCATTATAAATGCGTGTCTGTGAGTTTGTCGCTTGCAGCTCACAATATTCATCTACATATTTTATTAGCACATTTTTCGCATGCCTTAGCGTCAGCAATTGTAAATGAAAATGTTCATAATTTATAACACGAGTACACACACGAGCATTTATCTAGCTGATTTTCCAACATCTTTACATAGACTGAAGCTCTTTTTGTCATAATTATGACAGGTATTTAGTTGGTAGGCAAACATTTGATATATGTATGTGAGTGTGTGTGTGTGTGTGTGTGGCATCCAATTAGCGACAGTTTGCTTGTTAACATTGCCCTCCACATAAATGGTTTGTTTTATGATTAGTTGGAAATGCTTGGCGGCGAACGAATATTTTGTCGGCAATTTGATTACAGCTTTTTTTGTGTGTGCTTTGCATATTAGGTGTGAGAACATAAAAGCATATCAGAAAATTTGTTGACAATATGGAGAACACATTGAGCTTAAATGCAATTAGTTATTATATTTTTAGCTTGGTTTGGTGTTAATATCTTAACTATTGAAAGTTTAAGTAAGAAAAGAACAACAATTTTAGCCTCGAAAACAATTTTTTTAAATATTTGTTTTACAGTATGCTTAAGATCACTCTTAAGTAAAGAATTAGCTTAAGTATTATCCCAATAAAAATTCTTTGAAAACTTCCTTCTATGTTGAGGTGAACCTGTTGAGTAATCCATAGAGATTATAGCTGCTCTTTACTCCCTTAATGTGCAACAGTGTGAAACCATCCTTCACAGACAAAAACACAAGCTTTTCCTTTCGACTAAGGCTTGAACCACTTGGGAATTATAACAAAATAATTACCTACATGCATGGAGAACAACTCCAGTGGGTGTTGCTGCTACTCCCACATAAAAAAATGTTAAAACCACGTAAGCACACACAGTTTATATAATCCGCTTAACATAGTTAACCCAAATCAAGTGATTTTCGATTAAAACTAAACCGTCTTTAATCTGTAAATGCAACTAGAACTTGTTGAAGCCCTGGGGAAGTGTCACAAACCTCAACTAAAAGTCAACAGACGCTTAAAAGGAGTTACTGATAGCATAAAAAAACGAAGGAAGTGGAAAAAAATAATACGACCCTAAGCAAAAACAAGACCATCTATCAGAAGGACAATTAAAAGCAGGAACACAAGAAATGCGCATTAAAAACTCAACTGACGCTAGATAAAAAGCGGAGTTGGTGGCTTTTTTTTATATTTTTTACTTTATTTGGGGTGATTGGACACACGCTAATGACAACCAGCAGTCAACAAAATGTGTCCTTTGGGCCATTACGGCTCGTACCTGAACTTGGCCGTTAACGTTTTAACCGCAGCAGGGAAGGGGAAGGGGAAGAGTACAGAGTTCCGGCAACTGGGTAACTGGAGACTGAAAATAGCAGTAATTGAGGTGCGGCTAGTTTTGACTCAACTAATTAATCTGCTCAAACTAATTGACTTTGCATCGAATTAGGTCGTTTCAGTTTGTTTGCCCACTTTGTTTGTTGGTTTAACAACCCACACTCAGTGCATTGTCCTGTATTTTTTTTTTTTGCGTTAGCCGTGTGAGTGTGACTCATTTGTTTGCAAAATTTCCCATAGAACACAGCATCCGGATATTAGTTTTTACTTCAACTCTCTGCGTAATGAAAACTTTATCTTTGTGACAGTTGTTTTTCTCCTTTCTTTTTTTTTTGTCTGTGTGTAAGTGTCAAATGTTTTTTCCCAACCAAGTTTCATCCGTTCTGTGTGTTATTTTTCATTACTCATACGACCCTTGCCGATGTCAACAGCATCTTTGTACTAACTTGTATTTAGCTTGGCTTCGCTTTCAATTGTCTTTTTGGCAACGCTTTTCGTGTTTACATTATGAAATTCGTTTCGCATTTTCGTTCTGCACTTTCACTACAAACGCAGTTCGTACTTGTTGTTATAACTATTTGGAGTAGTTTTGTCAATTCGAATTGCTTGGCTTGTTTCCTGTTAGTGTCCCTGAATCTCGTTTTATCCTTTGTCTGTCTGCCAAGACAAATTGAATAACAAATAAGCAGACTGTAAATAATGTGAACGATTATTGAGGCATTTCTAATATATATTTGCAATATAACAATGAAACATATGGAGAGTAAAGAAATCTCGACCAGAAGACGAAAAGTCGACTTGGGACAATATTTCCGTTGGACATAACTTTGTCAAATTTGACCCGATTTTCAAATGGAATACCTCAAAAGTCTTGGTTTGAGCTCTTAAATAAAACTGCATTTAAATCAAGAAACGCAATTTTTACACGATTTTCATCCTAAAATTTTTTGTAGAAAAATCGACTTTTGAGTTGGACCAAACTTTTGATTGGCATAACTTTATCAAATTTGAACCGATTTTTAAATGGAATACCTTAAAAGTCTTGGTTTGAGCTCTAAAATAAAACTGCATTTAAATCTAGAAACGTGATTTTTACTCGATTTTCATCCTAAAATTTTGTGTGATTTATGACTGTAGAGTTGGACAAAACTTTCGATTGCCATAACTTTGTCAAATTTGAACCAATTTTTAAATGGAATACCTTAAAAGTCTTGGTTTGAGATCTTAAATAAAACTGCATTTAAATCTAGAAACTTAATTTTACTCGATTTTCATCACGAAAATGTTCGACTTGGAAACATTTTGCATACCCATATTTCTCTTTTGCTTTTGTAGCGTAGTAAAAAAAATCAATCGATGTATTTGTTACTTTTTATTCACATTTGTTGCATATCTGCTTTGCTTCTTTTTCTTCTTAAGGCAGCAGATAGGAAAAACTAGCGACAACTCGAAATGCAAATGAACTTGAAAGACTTTGTCTGTACAAACTTTCTGCACAAACACAGTCAACAGCATTCACGCACAGCTGACGCTTTGACTATGAGCACATTGCTCCTAAGAAATAAAAGAGAGGGTGATCGATGGTTTACCTTTCGTAATTGTTAACTGTCACCAGACCTAGTTACAGAGCCTCACACATTTGTCAAAGTCAGCGAACAAGTTTTATTTTTCCCAAATGGTAATTGCGACTAATTAATGAAGCCTACAATTAGTTTAAAAAACCTGTGTCTGTGTGTGTGTGTGTTGTTGAGGGTGTGAGCAATGTAATGAAAAAGTGTTAATGAACGTGTTACTATTTAAATGACAGGCACTGTAGCTGCAAAGTATGACAAATGCAAAATTATAAAAAAAAAAATCCATATTGCACTGCAGAAATTGTGAACTGAATGCAATGCATTATAAAGATTTCTATCTTTTTGCTCTTAATGTCATTTGTTATGGGGCGTATCTGGGTGCGACACAAAGACAGATCTCATAATTGTTGTGCTTGATTTTGACAATCGCAACATGAATTTATTGCTATTAGATTTGCATTAAAAAGGAAAAGACCTTGCGTATATTTTAGTGAATGCTAATTGCTGGGGTATTTTTGATATTGTAAGATCGGAAAGAACTATTTTTAAAAAAAAAAAAAAATATATCAAAATCTTCCCTAACCTCTCAAAGCCTGCTTCACAGAGAAAATACTTTTTTGCCAATACTCAATACGCCACTTAATCTTTTATTTATGTATTGATCAACACTTTTTTGTTGTCTCCAACAATAAACCAGGTTGAAAATACAGTTGTCAACTGGTATGTTGTGTCATTCGTAACCATATTTGTTCGATTCGTGTAGATTGCAAGCGATTTTCAATTCGTGTTTTCGTGTTTAACTAAACACGTGAACACACAGCTTCGATTTAACGACACAAAAAAACAATTACAACAATTTAATCAAAGGCGTGTGACTGCACTGTAGTAGACGTAAGGCAGGCGAGCAAATGATTGGGCCAGAAGCCGGGCCAAATGCCAAGCAAAGTGTCCACGGCCACTTAAAAGCGCGCACACAATGCGACAAAAACACAAAACACAAACTGTGAGCAAAATAAATAAACTTAAATGGTGTGCGGCTTAATGGGCAGGAAAGTGTATGGAGGGGTAGAGGGGAGCGCACACCTATTGACTTAATTGATTTCGCATAAATTCAGTTTCTTTTTTTTGTGAAATGCACTTTTTTTTAACTACGGCAGCTGTTTGTGAATTTCAACACCTTTAACCTGATGAGCAAAGAAAAAGAAACAAGGAGGGGGATGGGGAAAGGGGGACACACTTCTGCCCCTTGCCCCGTGCCCCCGGTTTATCACAACGCAGTGCGTTCAACTTGGGCCAAAATGCAAATAGAAGCAAACTGCGAATCAATATGTGCCGCAGATAAAGTCAATGGTTGTGAGGGTGAGCGGAGGGCAGGGAGGTGTGGTTAAACTGAGGTCAGCTGTCAAATGCTGACGCTACTGACGGACTGCGTGGTGTCAACCCCCGAAGGTAGCTTCTACAACAAATATGATATGTCTACGTGGCGAGCAGTATTTTTGGGTGTGTTGCCTAATGCACTGCAAGAAATTTGGGATTAATTTCGATTTTTAGAAAATATTTGTAATGAATTAAGGGATTTTAGAGAGTTTGACATTGTGAAAAAATAAAAAAATACGAAGAATCTTTTTGAACCAATTTAAACTTAGCATAAAAAGTTTTTAAGATAATCAGCTCTTCATTTCTTACTCAAAAGTAAACCAATTTCTTAGCCGTGTACACAGCTAGTCTGATAGTCTGGCAGCTGTTGGTATTACTAATATTTAATAGTAAGTAGTTCCATAGTCATGCCCACAAAATATCGTTTACTAATATGTCAAAACTGTCCGCCATCAAATTGAAAGTTCACACCTGTGACAACGGCGAGAAGGGGGTGAGCATATCATTAAGTAAAGAATTATGAAGCACAATAAAGCACACAAAAGTGCCACCAAATGCATCATAAATGTGAAGAAGAATTGGGGTTCTCTCTCTCTCTCTTGCTCTCTCTCTCTCTCTCTCTCTCTCTCTCTCTCTCTCTTTATCTTCAATTGTATTCCCACGCCGAGAATTGATTTGATCGCCCGGCAACCGATGCAAATTAGGTGTAATTGGACTTTTTACGATCGTTCCACTTCGGTTGGGCGTGTGTTTTGGATATGGGGCGTGATAAGTATTCATTGATGATTGCCTTATACATATGATTGGAATACTGAATGAGTATTGGGGAGAGAGAGAAAGAGTCATGTGGTTGGAATGTGTTGCACTGTTTGTTGCACCAATTCAATTTGCTTTTAGGTTCAATAAGATTTACAATGTGTTTGGGTTTCGCATGATGATTTATGAACTTGTTGTGGTTTCTATTGAGTAAGATCTTATATTACAGATGGATTTTGATTTAACTTATGTTCGCTTTGGCATGATCTATTCATTCTGTGCTTTATCATAAATAAATTTGTAACTATAACAGTTCTCCGACTCTAAAAGCTCTTTAAATACCCAATTTCCCAACAGTTTCAACAAGTTTCTTATCGCATGTAAACTGATCAAACATTTGTATTTTAATTATGAAAATGTTTCGCTGTCTCGCTTTAACACTTACCCAAACAGATGTGCAGCTTCAGCAGTACAATGGCGGTCAGAATAACGGTAACGCTGTTGAACGCCATTTCTTTTTTGCGTCTGCTTTAAGCAGCGCCGCAGCAAAAAAAAAGAAGTTCGCGTCTTTGTGTTCCGTTGTTATCTTTGTTGTTAATGTTTATGTTTCTGGATTCTACGAACAAATTGTCTGGTGTCTGGAACTGTGTTTCTTGGCGTCTGGTTCTCTCGTATTTGTTCACTTAGTTGGCAAATTGTTTGCTCTGTTTTTCTATAATTGTAATTGTTAATTCCACTATTTGACAATTATCTTCGTCTTCTTCTTAGTTTTCTGCACACGCACTTTTCACATTTTGTCTTTGATGTTGTAGTTTTTTTTTTGTTCAGGTTCCACTCATTAAATTACTATTGATCACAAATAGATAAAAGACACATTTATCAATTAAAGTGCGAAAATACAGACAACAACAACAACCACTAAGCAGCGATAAAAGAAACCTTACAAATATACAAAAAAAAAATAAACAATGAAATAATATATTTCAAATGTTGTTTGTTGGACAAATGCCCTGTAAAAACTTTTATAGCTTCTTCTAAAATTTTTATTAAAGTTTTTAAGTCATAAGAGTAATAAAACGTAAGCTGTGACACCCTACAGCTAAGTCTGTAAATCATTTCCACAACATTTTGTATACACCCTTTGCATATAAACAAATATTTACTTATAAATGACAAAGTTACAACCTTCATTGTTATTATTATTATTTATAAACTTTTTTATTGATAGCAGCACCCACGAGTCTTCGACACCTCCCCTCTTTGTCTGTTGACTCTTCATTGGCGCCTGGTCTTGAATTCAATTTATCATACAGAGTTAAGGCCACAAATACAAGCTCAAGGGACTTTTGCCTACAATTTCTGATTATTGCAATTAAATAGAATTCGTTTCGTTCTTTGAATTTTGTGGACTTTGTGCACTCCGTCTTACAATATTTTTAGATTTATTTGTATTTTGCTTTTTTAGTGCTATTTTTGGCAAAATCGATTAAGCACTCGTTTTGTATTTATATGGGATTTCCTTGGGTCTTAAGTCTGGCACAGGCCAACGCCAAGCCCCTTTTGGTGCGAGAATTTATTTACTTTTGGTTTTTTTGTCGATTCATTGAACGAACGCAATTTTGGCATGTTTAATTGATCTTTAAATTGAAGGCATACTCTAGCGGAGTTATATGAGTTTATAAAGAAGTGTGTGAAACTTGGGAAGATATTTTTAATGAAGAAAAGTGTTTTTGCTTCAAGCTTTATTATAAAGTTCTTTCAACTTTTGTTTGTTAGTGTATTAAACACTTCTAACAATCCACAAAATTTTTTATCTAGCTTGACAGACAAAAAAATATTAATCGTGCACATAATTGTCGACAATTTTTTCAAGTAATTTGTTTTTTGGACAGCTTAAAAACTAGACGAAATTCTATTCGCCTTAAAACTCGAGCGAGATGTGGAGCTCACGATTAATGTTTTTGAAGTGCGCTTTGGCTGGAGGCAGTATGCGGAAAGTGCTTTTGAGCTAAACAAAAGCAGGTGTGATAAAAGCATACAATATGGCACACAAAGTAGTAGTAATAAAAAGGAGGCTCAAAGTCAAAACAACGTTGATAAGCGAACTGCATGAATTGACAGAGTTTCAGAGTGACAAACTGACAGATAGACAGACGCACTTCAACTGAAGCCACTTTAAAGTTCAACACACACACAGACACATATTTTGACACACTGCAACAGCCGCAAAATAACTGACACAAAGCCGGCTTCTGAGCCGCCAAACAGCCAAGCCAAGCTGCCACTTGCCAATTTGTGAGTGGAACTCAACTGGCTTTTGTATATGCGGGCCAATTGGCAGTTGGTGGTTGGCTGTTGGCTGTTCAGCTATTTCAGCTTCCTTCTTTCAATTTAAAAAGGTTTGAAATTCAACGCGACGCGATTTTTATACACATACTTTTATTTATAGATAGCCAACGTTTAAGGTGCGTCCTGTTGCGCCCGAAAACAAAGCAACAAGCAAAAAAGAGGCAAAAAGGCAATGCCATAAAACAAGAAATGTTCATCCGACAAGCAACAACGAAAACAACGCGACAAAAGTCGAGAAGCCGCGAATCGACAACCGTTGCTGGCTAAAGTCAAAGTACAACTGTTTCAACTTGTATGAATTTCTGGCTTCTCAGAAGCGTTTCTTGTTGCTGTTGCTGTCGGTTATTTGTTGTTATTATTGTATCTATTGCTGCTAATTCGCCGACTTTGTGGCAGTCGCCAAAATAAAAACAAAAAAAAACTACTCTGCGTAAAAGATACAATTGTTTGTTATGCTTTTGAAATTTTCGGAATATTCGTGAGAGTTGCTTTCTGTCTGTTTTGGGTTGGTTTTAAAATACCCTATAGTTGAGAAATTGTTAAAATGGGTAGATTAATTAATAGTGTTTTGGTAAGAACATTTAAGAAGGCAAAAAAAAAATTTTAAATTTTTAATTAACTTAAAATTTTTACTAAAATATAAAATTATTTAAAACTTTATTAAAAAGTTTAGAAAGGATACCAATTTATAAAATTGTTACAAAAAATTGAAAAAAAGGATTAAATTTTTAAAAAAATGTTTACTAGTTTTTATCAAATTTTTACAGATCCCAAAAAAATCTGCTAAAAATTATTATTAAGATGTTTTTATTAGCCTGTTTTCAGCCCCGCTGAAAGGGTATCTCCAAGACAAACTCCACCATTCTACAAGCTCTTCAACATTTTGGTTTCCACGAAAAAGGGTTTCTAAGCAGTTTAAATATTTGTAGGCTAACGGTGGCGAATGCGTTATATTTACAATTAACAACCACAAAACACATTCAAGTCATTAGTCAATTCTTTGTTTAAAAATGTTAATGCTGAACAAACTGAATAGTTGAACACAACCATAGAGTATTAATCTCTTTTCAAATTTATGCATCGCTAATCGTAGAACACTTTAAAGCGTTTTTGTAATACAACTTTGCAAAAAATGCAAATAGATAAGCTAAAATGTCATACATAAAGTCATTAATCAAGTGTCAGTCGCTAAATAATTACAGTATTGAACTTTTTTGTTGCACTTTTGATTAATCAAGTATTGAACTATTTTGTGCATAAATGAGAAAAGACAGCTAATGAGATACAACGTTAATGAAAAGTTGACTTTGGAGTATATTAAATTAAGTTATTATGGGCTTAAGCTTAAAAAGCAATTAAATGCAAGTTCAGGAGGCTAAATGTTATGTCAATCAGTAAAAACAAATTTAAATTATGATAATATATTAATGAATATATTCAAACTAAAGTGTTAATAAAAAACTGAAACGTGTTGTGAAATTTAATATTTTTATTACTACTTTATGTAGGTAAATTATATGTTCAAAGAATATGAAACATTAATCAAAGTTTTTTTTGTTAACAACTTTAATAGAGTTATTATTTGTATCTTGTTGCGGCTTCAACTACAAATTCCAGTTATGTTCATGTATCTTTTGTAAATGAAGAGGAAAAAAACGTGCACAGACTTCTTATCAGCTGGTAACTATCCACAAATATGCAATAAATATGTCTTAAATGTTGCGAAAAAAAAAGTTGCATTTAAATTTATGCGTTGCAGCTGCACAAATGTCTGTGCTTGCAACATTAATTCACAAGACGGTTTTTTTTTTTTTTTTTTTTGGTTATACCAATTGTATTTAATTAGCGAGATTTTAGCGAGTCGGGGAAAAGCGTTAGCCACGTTAACAATCGCGTTCGAGCTGCTTTTTGGAACCGCTTTCCATGCGCTACGTTTTACCAATGAAACTGAAACCGGCAACAAAGCAACGAGGCAACTGCAAAAGCCACAAAACCATCGTCGTCGTCGTCTTTGTGGTCGGCTGTCATCGTTGGCCTCGTGTGTGTGTGAGGGTGAGTGTGTGTGTGTGTGAGTGTTCGTGGGTGTGTTGCCGAGTCCAATTTTTACACCCTTGCAGCATTAGTTTTTGCCATTGACTCGCCCTGTTGCTGCCGCTGCTTGTTATGATGAACTCTGTTTGCTTATCATCGGTGTAATCCTTATCCCAGCGCGCACTGATAGCCAATACACATACATATGTATACTATATATATGCATTCAGATAATCATGTTTGTCTCACTCTCTTTGTGAGTTGGACATGATTTCATCTCGAAACATGATCTCATCTCGTTCTACAAACATCATAGCTGACATATGAATGTGCATCTGTTCTTAGGCGCTCTGCAAATAGGTAAACATACGGAAATTAAAGAAATATCAAGAAAAAAAGTTTAATTTTGGAAAAATTCTTTAGGGAAAAGAAAAGAATAAGTCTTTACATAAAATCTTATGAAATAATTATTAGAAAATAATTTTTTTATAAGAGTAATAATTTTTCAAGAAGCCTACATGGGATGGTGTTATATTAATATATTAACAGTTAAGTAAGTATACGATTTCTTTCTGTGTATATTGGGCAAGGGTTGCTTATCTCTAGGGTTTTTCATTATGCGAACTGTTTGTTTGGCAAACATTCACATGGGAACATTGTTGTTGGTTGCGGTGTATGAAGATTAGGCATTAGCCTTATCGAAAACTTAATTACAAGAACGCAAAACCCTTTGCTTAATTTTATTAATAATTTTATAAAAAAAAATCTGTAAACATTTTTTACCTGCATTTGTTTCTTCATAAAAACCCCATAAACAATTATTAAAATACCATTATATTTGATTTTCTTTTATGCTTTTATGCTCTTTGGTACGTCTTAGCTAAGGGGGGGAGGGGCAAACTGTGTATGTGTTTTGATATGGGTACAATCTTGTTACATCGGTTGATTGAGTCGCATGTTTAGTAGATTAAAGCTTCATTTATAATGTGAACAGGCACAGAGTAGTGGTAGCTGGCATGTAGAAACTATAAATCAAAATTAAAGCTTAACTATTATGTACTCGTATGCAGTTTCCAATATAAGATGCCTTGGCTCTTAGCAAGTGCAAGCTGGACAGATGGGTTTGTCGCCCTCGATGGTGAAGGTCTTGGTCTTGATGGGATTCTCGCAGCGATTGCAGCAGAAGCAATCACTATGCCACTTGGCATTCATGGCAATGATGGCATTCTCTGTGATGGGCTTCTCACACTTGGCACAACGCACCGCAAACAGATCCTCATAGTCCTGTTTGCAGTAGGCCTTGCCCTCACGCTCAAAGAAACTGGAGTCCTTCAGGGGCTGCTTGCAGGCACCGTCACATACGAAACATTGTTCATGCCAATTGTTGCCCATGGCTGATATGGTTGTGCCATGGATGGGCTCCTTGCAGCCGGCACAGATGCTGGTGTAGCGTTCCAGATAGCATGCATTGCACACGGGCTCACCCTCCTGGATGTTGAAGATGTCATCCTTGATCTGCTTGTCGCAATCGCGGCACATAAAGTGCTCCGGATGATAGTTTTTGCCAAGGGCAAACACAACACGATTCGTGATCGCCTCGTTGCACTTGTGGCACTGATATTGCTCCTTTGCTGGTGGTGCAACCTCTTCATTCGTCTTAGATTCCATTCTAAAAAAAAAATATTTTAATATTTTTAGCTTAAATGTGTATGTTAGGAAACTTACTTAACACGTTTACAAACAATTGTGTGTATTTTTTTTTTGTCGGAATTTTGATTTGTTTTCAACAATATATTAGACATATATTTTTTGGGAGTTCCAGAAAATTAAACGAGACAAATAAAAGACGTGTTAATTTTGTGCGACTCAAATACGAAATGAGATTATTCAGTTTGTACGTTGGTTACATTTGCTTGAGAAATGACTTAAATATTCATAGGCTACTGGGATGATAGCTAAAGTAGATTTTGCAAAGGTAACATGTTTAAGAAAATTATCGAAAGTATCTAAAAAATATTTATAACTATCGAAAGTGGTAAAAAAAATTCAAAAATTAATCAAAAATATATATATGTTCTGTTCCACTTTTTCTAACTTTCTAAAAGCTTTTGCATATTTCTGTTCCACTTTTCCGAACTTTCCCTGTTTTTTTTATCGTTTTTACTTTTCAAATTGCCATAATTCTTTCTCTGATTTCAATAATTTATGATTTCCGAAATGCAAGCCACCCAAAATTAGTCACACTTAGAGCCATTAATAAATTGGCTTTTTAAACCAAAAAGGAACGGAAATGAAAAGCCACCACAGCAATTTTCAAAAACCATCCCCCATTCAGGGGTTGGCATCCACAAAGAACATTTTTCAAAAATAAATGCTCACAGCTTAATTTGTGCAATTAATATAAAAATATTTTTATATTGCAAAAAAAAATTAATTAAACCAAAATACTTGGCACTTCCGTCTGCACAGCAATTATGAAGGAACAACACATACACATGCGTGGTCCAGGAGAGAGTCCAAGTTGCAGCATTCCCACCTCTCTCCTTCTTCCTGTTTCATCCTCTTTTGCAACAGCTTGGTATGTGCCATATTTTGTTGTACCCTGTATGGGCTAGGGTTGGTAGAAAAGGGTATGATGAAAAACTAGAAAAAAGAAGTTAAGAGCTGAAAAGATAATAAAATTCTTAATAAGGATATAAAGTACGTAAAATCAAGCTCATCTTTTTCACTTATCAAAACTCTTTTCTCTAGGATATTTATTAGTCATCTTACTTTCAAACTAAATACTTCAACTTGTTGCCTCGTTTCTTAGCTTAACTCAAACGTGGCCATTGTTTTTAGAGGGCTAGCACCCATAACGCCAGAATGCTTTGTAGAATTGCTCCTTTGGTGGTACATGTCATCATTTTATTTGCTTCAAGGAATTCCACAAATTGTTAGAGCTTGTTATGCAAGTTGAAAGGGAATTTGTGTCAGGCTCCTTGGCGCTCTTTGGCGACTTGTCTGCGGTATGCTTGAAGTGCGTGAGATGGAGCACAGCAGTTGCATGCAGAGTGGAGTGGTGTTGGGGGTGGGGGCTGTTGAAGCACACCAGTTGCATAATTATGTTTTAAAATTATTTTATTAAATGAAAAAAAAAAAAAAATTTCATGTTAAAATGCACATGCAATAATTGCTTGCATCACGTTCCAATTATTTTTTCTAATTTTTCCTAATTGCTTTTCACACATTTACACGTTTCTGGGACAAGTTCAAAGGGAAACCATTTGGGACCAAGTGTTTTATTACTTGTATGGCGAAGGACATAAAATATATACAATTTGCATATAATTTCCATAGAAATAAAATAAGTGCAATGTTTTGAGGTTAATGTGGGACGGTTTTCAATGGATACTCGAAACAAACGTAGACAGATTTTCATCATTATTAACATTAACTGCTCCACAAACATTCACCCAGACCTCAAATGTAAGTCAAAAACTCATGTCAAAGGCCTTTGGCCAGTCGACAAATTGAAACCAAGCCGAAGTCAAATATCAATTAATCCTCTTCCTCTTTTTGTGTTAACGGCCGCCAATTGGGGTTTTTAATTATGCAATAAGGGTTACGCGGTCGTCCTGGGACGAACCGAGAACATTGAACCTGGCAGTCGAACTTTGCCAACGAATTGAGTCAGTAAAGCAAAAGGTTAAACTTTAAATTAAGTATACAATATATTGAATATACACATAAAAAACAATATTTACAAAATGGCTTAAACTAAGTATTTAAACTAATAGGAACTTCGATTGCGATGCTTTTCCTTGTTGCTGGGTTTCTTGGAGGAGATTAGAGTGCGACGTTTCAAACGTTTCACTTTGGTCTTCTCACGTTTACGCATCTTCTCCTGGGCCAGCTCCACAATGGTATCGCGTAATTGTAGCCTATAGCTCAAAAGCTTGGAACGTTCCGTGCCCAATGCATCATTTGCGTGTGGTGCTCGATTCTCCATATTGTCATAGACATCATCATCCTCGTCATCGGTTAACATGGCCAATTGGTAGTCGGCCCATGCAGCATCACCCGATAGTTCTTTCCTTTGCTCTCGTTCTCTTATTTCTTCCTGCTTCAGCAGCTCTTCAGTTAATAAAAGTTTCGATGTTGCCCATTTAATCAATTGATGATTTTTAAGACTTATTTGTTGACGATATTGAAATAGTTGGACGCTCACATTCGTCTTGGGTTGAGTTTCTGGCTTTGGCTCGGTTTCCACTTGTGGATTCACTGCTGGCATAGGATTAACTACAGCCACAGGCTTCTCCACTGGAGCTTTGCTGTCCATTGAATTGCCCATTCTTTCGTTGCGTCCTTGTGCTCTTCTAGCTAAAGTTGATCTGACAGCTGCTTAAAATTTTCAAGCTTTATATAGTTCTATATATGATATATTTGAGGAGGTTGTAAACTTTTAAGCAGGTAGTTAGGGAGTTTTGGAGGTAGTTTATGGTCACACCTGGTATTGGTTTCAAATATGTTGACATAATCCCTTTGCAAAGTATGTATTTGGAGAAACAATTGTAAATTCTAAGGGTTGCTTGGGTTTCTTATAGCCTAGAGTTTGTTTTGTTCGTATACCTGCCAATAAGTTTTATTATACCGGGTGTGAAGGGGTTTGGAAAACCTTTAATGTTATTATTATTTTTGGCCTGTGAAGTCAAAATTGTGACTGGAAGGATATAATTATGAAGAACTTATCGAGGTGAAGTTCAAACCTTAAACAAAGTATAACCATTGGAACTATAAATATATGAAAATGTATACCAACTTAGTATATATTTTTATTATACAAAACAGAAATAAATAGTTATTTATAGATTTAAAAAATAAAATCAATTTTTATTAGTTATTTCTTAACTTTTTACTAAAAAAATTAAAAATAACTGTTATCTTATGAGGAATTATTTAAAAATCCAAAATACCTGTTACTTATTGATTTTGTATATAAAATTGATTTTTATGATAAAAGTTATAACCGTTACAGTCCCGGATACCAAGAGATCCAGTTTCCTTCTTCCTGAATATTATAAAGATTCTTAACGTCATATTCCTCTGAATAATCAGCTGAAACTTCGACTTCAAGGCGTCATGTTGTATGCTTTAACACACTTTCAGAACTGCTTACAAACCCAAAAATATATTCCCAAAACTCGAAACCGATCGTATTGAACATATAAATAAGCTAACGCCCCTTTAAATATCCCAAAAACTAAACAGGGATAATCATTAACCAATCACAAACATCATTATCATATCAGGTACAGAACTTTTATCTACCTAATCTTAACGACAAGTTAGGACACGATTACCACAAATGGTCAGGTCAATAAATAGAAGCAATCCTACCTGCCCACTATATAACCTCGTTAGCTTAACCATAAAGACACCATTCGCATCTGGAACGCCTGTTGAAGATGGACAACGTCAGCGTCAACGAGATCGACTGCAGCAACAAGTCGAAGCTATTGATGCTTCGTACACCGTTGGATACACAGAATCAACTATTTATATTCAATTCACCGATCGATTATGCGGATCAACAACTCATAGTGTATCAATATTCGAGCATGCTGAATGGTGAAAATGGTTATTGTGTTGTCTACAAACGTGATCATTATATCATCAATAATCCGCCCAACTACCAGAGTCCAACGAAGCGTAGTTTCCTCAACGAGTGCATCCGACAACTCTACCTAATCAATGGTCTAGCACACAAGCTGCACTGGGCGCCAAGCTCAACGTTGAACAGTCGTCAGCAGCTGTGGCAACAGGTGGACATGTGCCTGCAACCGGAACGCATTAGCTCCAAGGATGCCAGTTTGAAGCGGGTGAAGAGACAACTGTTTCGCGAATCCCAGAGACAGCGCAAGAGCAAGCCCAGCACGCGTGGCAAGGTCTGGGGCACGCAGGTCTTCAACTTTCGTCACATGCGTCAGAAGATTGGACGAAGGCATATAGGTCGTGGCTATTTGGCTGCAGCAAGGCAGATTGTGATCCAACAGCTTATACGTGAGAATCTGAAACGTGAAATAATGTATACGCCATCGGCATGCCAGAGTGTTATCAATGCCACCGATGGCATCTACAATGTGAATGCCAGTTTGATCAATGAGATTTGCCGATATCATCAGAGTGGAGCGAGGCATCAGCCGGCGGTGGAGTGTCGCTTGAGTTCCAGTGAGATGGAGTTGCGGAATAATGAAGCTTGCCGTTTGACGCAACGCGCGAAGCGCTTGGAAGCCATGTTCATACATGAGCAAGTGCGTCGTGCTGTCCAGAAACATCAGCTTATACTTGAGGAGTCCGTGCGTTCCATCTACTATGCCAAGGAACTGTTTCGCCTTGTCGAGGATCACGAAGAGTTCGTTTATACGGACAAAAAGATTCTGGGACGTAAATGTTGTTAGGTTTTTCCTTTTCCCCTTTTATAAATCGTATACAAAGTATATTAAAAATATACATTTAGACATTTAATGAACGGTTTTTGTAAGTAGTATTGTATAAAAAGTTTATAAAAATGCATAACATGAAAAATTATTTGTTGCTGATATTTTTTTGTTGTCTTTTGTTCAGTTTAAGATAGAGTCCTGTTGAGGATTATGTAGGCATTTGCTGTTCTATCAGTTTTGAATGCACATCCATAAGGCTCTGTTTGGATAGAGAAAAAAATATATTAATATTGAATTTTTTAATGGTATGTTAGGAACTTGGTTTAAACATTGAATTTCTGTTCGAGATCTCTGAAGTATTTTTGTAATCTGGAAACAAATCTCTTGTTTTAATTTGATAGGTTTGGATTGAACATTGATTTCCTTATCATTTTCTGTTCTGTATTCCTGAAGTATAATTGCGATATTGAAATAATTTTCTAGGTTTATCTTAATAAGTTGACCTTTGGTTTTCGTTTAGTTTTCTCTAGTAGATCTTTAAAGTATTTTTGCGATCTTGAATCAAATATTTCTTAATGTACACATTTTTAAGGTTTTCTAATAGGTTTGCTTTCAATATAAAAGATATAATAGACTTGATTTAGACTAATAATCATAAACAGTAAGTTATATTCTCTTCAAGAATTTAGTTATCATCATTCATGCTAAAACAAGTTTTCTTAGGTTTGATTCCTGCGATTCCTTAGCATATCCAAAAGATTTTTTCTTAAGGAAGTTTCTTTTTCAGCCTTTACTTCTTCACTTCACTATTAAATCTATAAATATTCGTTGGATTCTTGACATTCTTGACTCTTATGCCTTGAATAAACAATTTTTTACTCAAATCAGTCTTGAAATCCATTTGCTTGAACCAGCTGTAAATATGTTTCATATAATTAACATGTGTTTGTTTATCTACTATTAAACTCGCTTTAAATAATAATATTTTGTTTGCGAATATATAAGCTTAAAAATAATAATAAATTTTGATCATATGACTACATTACATTTGAAATTTGTGTAACCTTCCTCGGAGGCAGCTGCTCTTGTTGTATCTCTTAGTATGCCCTGTGAATTCATTAAAATTTTCAAGATTTAAACATAAACTAACAATTAACTAACTAAGAAACCCGAAGAAAGCAACAGCAACTAAGAGGTTAGATTAATTATAAGGCAGTTAGGGCAGCTCGAAATAAACCAGAATCCTTAAAAGTTATAGTCTTAAAATAAATCTTCCAAAAACTCCAACACCTTAAGACCAAAACCTTAAACCTTAAACCACAAATGCAGTCGACTTCTCTTCGCATACCTTGAAATATTTAACCGTCTTGACCCGCAACTCCAACGTTGCATCCTCATCACAGATCATCAGCGTATTCACATGCTGTTGGAATGCACTAACAGTCCACATATGATTGACGCCCTCCTCAATGGCTTTGTATAGAGCGAAAGCCTTGTGGGCGCCAGTTATCAGTATCATGACCTCATGCGAATCCATAACAGTGCCAACGCCCACAGTTAACGCCTGTTTGGGCACCTTGTTGATATCATTGTCAAAGAAGCGAGCATTCGCCTCGAGTGTGTCCTGTGCCAAGGTCTTGACACGCGTACGCGACACCAGCGATGAGCCGGGCTCATTAAATGCTATGTGGCCATCGGGGCCAATGCCACCAATGAAGAGTTCCACGCCACCAGCTAACTTAATCTGTTCCTCAAAAGCATTGCACTCGGCAACCAAATCAGGTGCATTGCCATCCAAAATATGGGCATTGGCGGGATCAATGTCGATGTGCTTGAAGAAATTGTGCCACATAAAGTAATGATAGCTCTCAGGATGATCACGCGGCAAACCTGCAAGCAGTCTCCATATGTTATGATATACTCGAATGGAACTCCCTTCTACACTCACCCACATACTCATCCATGTTGAAGGTCTTGACATATTTAAAGGAAACCTTGCCCTGCTTGTAAAACTCGATTAACTCCTTGTACATGCCCAATGGTGTACTTCCTGTGGGCAAACCCAGTACAAAGTATCTGCAAAAAATTCAGAAATCTTTAGATTGTGCTTATCACAGATTATGCATATGTATTTATTATCTTACTTATCGGGACCCGCTTTGAAGTCATTGATCCGTTTTGCAACATATTTGGCAGCCCATTTGCCAACGGAATCACTCGTTTCCAAGATTATTAGTCTCATAATTTAGTGGGTAACTGTAAATGTTTCGAAAAATGAGAATTTTGATAACGCATTCCAGATAAGATGTGATTAGAACTGAATTGCTAACATATGTAAATGTTTCAACAATTTATATCTCTCATTATTAAGTGCAATTGATAAGCTGCCCCATTGTGTTATTCACATTGCTACAGTGTACGCTCGTTAAAAGAAATGTTCAACATGCTTGCTTTGTTGATACGCAAATTCGTTGACCTAGTTTTATTAATAGGCGTTTTTCGAACTTAACGAATGTTTTTATTAAGCAGGTTTCTCATGCAAAATTTAATGCGCATTAATATTACAAAACTAAACTGTTTTCTCTTTTTTTCTCTGCATTTACCGCAAGTTCTCACTTCATTTAATCGAGCTTGCACTGTACTTAAACACTTTCGTTCTCAACAGCAATACACACACACACACACGTACTTAACGTTCAATGGAGGACGCTTGACGGTCGTCAAGTTGCTTACCAGTGTACAATGTTAACGAATGTTGTTTTTGCAATGTTCAATAGCAAAACAAAATAAAAAACAAAAAGGCACGCACTGACTGGTAGAATACACAAATTCAATGTCTCAATGCGGTCAGCTTGCAGTTAGTATAACTGGGAGCGTTCGAATCGCATACGAGACTGACAAAAAGCTGCGGCTGCCGCTTCAATTTGGCTGCCAATTTATAATAAATATGTACATATGTATACATACGTAAACGTCGTAAATAGCGAACGCGATTAGCTCTTGTTGTGTCGCGCTCTTACCGATAAAGAGAATAATCAAAACATCGTATGTATGTATGTATGTATGAATGCAAGTAACCTTGAGATACTTTTTTTTGACCGGCGTTATCGCGTTGCCTCCCAGTGTGCAAGGCGTAAAACTCCGCCGGCGAACACGCATCTGTTCGCTTAGCTGCTGCACTACTCACAAACACTATTTAAAATGCAGCAGCAGTAGCAACAGCAAAAAACAACAGTTGAATGAACTTCAACGCTCTCCCACATTGAGTGCATATGTTGTGAGCGTACCCTTTTGAGTGAATTGAGTTGGCTGGCGTTGCCGGATCAAGCCAACAGAACACAAGAGAGAATAATTGAGTGGAATTCCAGGCACACACATACACACACGCAGCAATCCAAAAATAACTCAACATTGAGAACAATTAAGGTACCCTAACAAAACGCATATTGGTTTTCGCAACACTTTCAACACTTTTTTTATGAAACATATTTATTTATTTAGCAGTTACATATATATGCTTAGGATTACAATTTAATAATAAGGTTTTTTGTTTGATTTTTCGTTTTTAGTTTTTAGAATAGTTTGTCGTGGCCACACCCACGCATAAAATATATGTTGCGTTCATTGAGCTCTTGCAAGACTTTCTTGTTAAGCATTAAACCGGTTCAGTGCCCGAAAAAATATATATATTTGTATGTATAAAAACAATTTTATGAGCAGCAAACTGAGGGCGAGTTTGCCTCTTTTTAAAAATATATATATTCTTTTTTCTATGCGTGTGTTTGTTTTTGTTGGAAATTCTTGTTGTGTATTTTATATAATCTGTTTGTAAAAAAAGATGCTTAAGATAAGATAGATACATACGTGTATGTGTGTGTGTTAGAGGGAGCTCTCATGTAATTTATTTAATAATTTAATTTAATAATTTAACTGAATTATGTTCATTCCTTTTCTGTAGATTTTTTCGAATTTTTATTAACTTTTAACATGAGCTCTAGTCGTATATATGTTTAATGCTGCTTACAAAACTATATTTCTAAATATATAATGTATGTGTATTTATATGTCTATTTATTTATAAGTATTTATGGATGAAAAGAGCAGAAAGTTAGCACAAGAACGCATCAGAAATGCTGTTAATCCAGCATTTGCAAAGCACTTGAATGCACAAAAACAAAGAAAAATAATAATAAAAGTTATTTCTCTTGTAAATTCTAAGTGGTATATTGTAAGGTAACCCGAAAAATATACCATTTAAAGTTTACAAAAATTGACAAAAAAAAAAAGATAGTGTATGCATGGGTCGGGGGGTTGTTTGGGGTTAAGTTTTGAATTTGAAACACGTAACGTACATATTGAAATTTGTCATTTTGTTCACAAAGAAAAATAGTGTAGAAAAGAAAGAACAATGAAGTAAACTGAACTTGAATATTAAACATATTGAAAAAGGTTATTGAAGAGACATAAAGTTTGTTTTTTTGTCTAATTGCAGGATATACACATGAATAAATTAAATGAAATCGTTTTTCTTTTACTTATGTGGAAAAATATTTAAATTTATAAATCTGTCTGTCTGTCTGTTTGTGTGTGTGTGTGGTATTAATTGTTTGTTGTTGTCTGTTTAGTTTAGTTATTTCTCATGGCTGCATTACATAATCGCACACTTCTCGCCAGCCTGCTGTGGATCACCCTGCTGATGATACAGCTGCTCGTGGCCATCAACAGCACTGATGCTGCGACGACGACTGAGACGCGAGGAGGACACATGGGTGGACACAATACGCTTGATGCGTTCCAAATTGGCAACCGATTCGCCATCGTTGTTGAGCAGTGTCGTCTTTGTATTGTCACCGGTGATCCATTTCTGTTGCTTCATCACAATATTCGACGGGGGTTCGTGTGTGGCACGCGAATCCGATGACCAAACGGTCACTGTGGCATTCGGTTCGATTTTGACGGAACGATGGAACTTATAGGTTGTGGCCGGACCACCATCGTTGAGGGAACGCTGTAGCTGCCAGCCACCGATGGAGATCTCATCGTTGCCCTTGTTGTACAGCTTGACGAATTTGCCCTCGGGATCAATCTCTTTGATTTCTACATTGCCCTTGGCACTGGCCGATACATAGAAGTCCGAGACACTGCGATCTTCAGACTCATCGACAACGGCACGCTTACGCTTCAGTGCCACGGATGGTGTGCGACGTGAGGGTGTGGCACGTGTGCTGCGCAATGATTGACTGAACGATTGTACGGTTGCCGAATTGGCGGGCGTAATGTTCAGACGCGCCTCCTCACCCACCAACAGCTTGTCGTAGGCAGCAATTTCCAAATCCAAAGAGACCTACAAGAAAAGAAAAGATTTATTATACACTGACAAAAAGAATATTTTGTTTGATATAACCTTAATGTCCATTAGATCCTGATACTCCTGCAGCTGATTGGCCATTTCCTGGCGCAAGCGAAGCAGCTCCTTTTCGAGCACAGCAATATCATTGCCATGACGCTCACGCTCAATGTCCAGCTGCTGTTCGAGCTCACGAATGCGTGCATTCAAACCGGCATTGATCGATTCCAGATCATTGATCTTAGCGTTAAGGCCATCGATGCGTATGCGTGAATTGCGCAACTCCTCAATCGACTTGTGCGTTGAGTTGTGAGTGCGTGAGGCGGCTTCCTGTAGTGAACGTATTTTCGCCTCATACAGGGATTCAATGTCATCGCGATTGTTGCGCATCTGTTCCTCGTATTGGCTGCGCAATTCGTGCAGCGATTGTTGCAACTTGGCCTCATACTCGGACGAGAGACGTCCATCGATTTCGCTGTATTCGGTTTGGCGAATGCGACGCGATTCGTTGATCTCCTGCACATGCACTTGATCCTTGAGCGAGAGTTCCTCGCGCAAGCTCTGTATGCTGTTCTCCAGATCGACACGAGCCAGTGTCTCCTGTTCAAGATTCTTGCGCGAATCCTCAAGCTGT
The DNA here is from genome assembly GCA_018152965.1 of Scaptomyza pallida. Taxonomy (NCBI): domain Eukaryota; kingdom Metazoa; phylum Arthropoda; class Insecta; order Diptera; family Drosophilidae; genus Scaptomyza; species Scaptomyza pallida. Next base: position 234,247 of record JAECXP010000130.1, read on the forward strand.
TTACGCAATTTATCCAGATCCTTGAGCGCCTCATTCAAATCATCATGTGCCTTCTTGCGATCAGCACTGGCCTGAGAATATTTGTTGCTCAATTCATTGGCACGTGACTCGTAAACGCGGGCGTTGGCTAAATTGGGGGGGAGGAAATTGAAATAAAAGAGGGTTGATTAAGTGAAAGTTAATTAAATAATGATCCACTCACATTCAGCGGCACTGCATTCTTGAGTCTTTTTATCCAGACGCGCTGTGAGCTCTTCATTCTCCTCCCACAGACGCTTCGTATCGATCTCGAGACGCGCACGTTCACGTGCCAATTCATCGAGCATGCGACGTGCTTCGTTTAGCTCAGTCTCATAGATATTCTTAATGTTGGTCGTCTCTCTGGTCACCGTGTCACGTGTCGTTTGCACCTCAATGCTGAGACGGGAATTCTCCGTCTCGAGATTACGCACACGATCGATATAACAGGCCAGACGATCGTTCAGGTTTTGCAGCTCGACCTTTTCCACGAGGCGTGAATGGCGCGTGGGGCTATTTGCCTGCTGCTGTTGCTGCTGAGACGACTGAGACTGCGCGGGTTGCGGCCCAGATGGTGGCAGCGGGGTCGAAGTGCTGCCGGGCTGCGGCGTCGCGGTGCCAGCGCGTCGAGATTTCGAAGACATTTTTACTAGGTCACTTTATTTTTCTGTTGGTATATAGAAGAGTTTATGATTTAAATTAAAAATAATAACATTTTATAACAAACACGCGATAAAATAAATTAAAAAACACAAACTTTTAAGCTGACCTTAAAAAAACACTGGCTATTGCTTGTAGCTCAATTATATTTTGCGCGCAATCGGTCGCTGTGGGCCTGATAAAATTCCAAACAGAAACAGAAAATAAATATCAGAAGAAATAATAATAAAAACTACTCAAGACGACGACGAAGCATGGAAGAGAGCGCGATTGAAAGCGAAACGAGTTTCTCTGCTGTTGCTGTTGCCGTTGCACTCTTTCGCGAGCACCAAACATGTTACCCCAGTACATTTCACTCAAGCGACTGTACTAAAGCGAACGAACGAAAAAAATACCATTTGAGTGACTTTTGCGGCGTTTTGTTTATGGGCGTGGGGTAAAAGTAAACGGGTGCGGCATTGAAACGTTTGTTAAATATGTAAAATACAAACACACGCATTTGTTATGAAATGCGTTTAGGTGCTTTGGTCAAAATGAAACGATTGCATTTACACAATATGGCGTTTTTTATTCAGATTTTGCTTTTGGCTCACGGCATTTTGTTGCAGCTGCAGGGGGGGCAAGCGCAATGGCAACTTTCTAAATGGAAACTCATTTGCACTTATCACTAGCTCTTTCCGCGCACAATTCACAAAAAACAGATTGGGTACTAAGAAAACTTACGTGATTAGTTATATTTAATCAATTAATGCACAATTTTTAGGCAAAAGTTTTATTGCCGACAAAAAAACGCGGCCGACGTAAAGTTCTTTTGAGTAGACTGACGCTGACAGTATCGATATTTTCTCGTGACAATTGCAAGTATCGGCCCAACAAGAAAGCAACTCTGTGCTAAAAATATCGAATAGCAATGCCGCATCGATGACGATAGCTCGAATTTCACATTTTACATTGCTTTATCGACGTCACTCTCCCGGCCAGTCTCGCTTTTCCAATTTCGTCTGAATAAATAGTATTAATAATTGTAATTTTTATTAATAGCAAAAAAAGGACGTGCAAACAGTAAGTAAAACTTTTATAATATTGAATAGCACTTAAAAACCGAGTGAACAATTACATTTCGCAAAAACTTGTAATGCGGCACTTCAGTGATTCAGTGTAGTGAAAAACAAGATGGCGGAGTGCGTACGCCGGTTTGGCAAACAGAAAACGCGGCATTTACACATACACATGTAATTTAAAAGAGCCATTTTTCTTTTTCTGCAGAATATTCACGCTTCTTTTCGTACATAAAGTAAACTAATACAGAAAAATGGCAGATAACGACGATCTTCTCGACTACGAGGATGAGGAGCAGAACGAGACTACTGCCGTTGAGAGCCAGGAAGCACCAAAGAAAGATGTGAAGGGTACTTATGTATCCATACACAGCTCGGGCTTCCGTGACTTTTTGCTTAAGCCAGAAATATTGCGTGCTATCGTTGATTGCGGCTTCGAACATCCATCGGAAGGTATGTACAAAAAAAAAAAAAAAAGACACCGGCTGCATAGTTCTCTGTTTCTGAAAACGTACAGTTGTGTATTTATATTCATATTGTGCATATCTGGTAATATTTACAGTTCAGCATGAATGCATACCGCAGGCTGTGCTTGGTATGGATATCCTGTGCCAGGCCAAATCGGGTATGGGAAAGACGGCTGTCTTTGTCCTTGCCACGCTTCAGCAGCTGGAGCCGACTGATAATAACACCTGTCACGTTTTGGTCATGTGTCACACCCGCGAGCTGGCATTCCAAATTAGCAAGGAATACGAGCGTTTCTCCAAGTATATGCCAACAGTAAAGGTATGTTAAAGATGTAGCCTTAGTGGGAGCTAAATCACTAATTGAGTTTGTTTTTTGAAGGTTGCTGTATTCTTTGGCGGTCTAGCAATTGCAAAGGATGAAGAGGTACTTAAGGCAGGAACTCCCCATATTGTCGTTGGCACACCAGGACGCATTTTGGCATTGATACGCAACAAGAAGTTGAACCTGAAGAACTTGAAGCACTTTGTTCTCGATGAATGTGACAAGATGTTGGAGCAGCTCGGTAAGCATAAATTTGATCAATTTCATGAAAGTGCGAAAGTTAATAATGTTTTTATCTATTTATAGATATGCGTCGCGATGTGCAGGAGATTTTCCGTAGCACACCACACGGCAAACAAGTTATGATGTTTTCCGCAACATTGAGCAAAGAGATTCGTCCCGTTTGCAAAAAGTTTATGCAAGATGTAAATATCTCCGACGCACTAGTACTCCTACTACTACTATTACGACCACTAGCTATAGTAATTGAATATCAAAACTCGCGCGCCATACAAATCAACCTAAACACAAACGCAATGCAATTGTCAAACGTTTTGCCTTTTTCCTGAGAAACCGTTCGATAACGAATTCTAACCTGAAACTTCTTAACGCCATTCTCAAAACGGTTAATAATTTATCTTGCATATAACTGCCATAAACCATTTTCTAAATGGTTAAACGCGTAAAAGCCAATCGAAGCAGGCGCTATAAGCGCATAAATTATATGAAATCCTTGTCCATAACTATTGAAAACCATTTTCTATATGGTTAAACGCGACAAATGAAAACGAAAACCTCGCTTAATGCGTGTAAGTAAATTCAGACAAAATCGTGCCTATAACTGCCAAAAACCATTTTCTAAATGGTTAAACGGATAAAGTACAAATCGCAAATGCCAATTCCACATCACCATAAACAAAAAACAAAATTTTGAAATGCAATCATCGAGAAAACGTACTAAATGAAACGACAGCCGATACTGAATTATGATTCTGATTCTGATGCGTCCCCGCTACGTCTGATGTCCGCATGGAGCACTAGCTACCTGCAGCACATTCGAGGTGATGATGCACGCCTGCAAGCATATGCATGACGCTACAGATGCGCAGCACTGGCAACAACAATTAAATACCGAGTACATACAAACTAGTTGATGATGATGGTTATTAGCGTGGCCGTATGTAGAATTTGTAGGCGTACCTAGTTGTTTAAGCTGCAATTTCCTTTAATGTCAATCATAATTGTTTTTTATCTTTAAAATGCGCCATCAACCATTTCCAATATTTTATTAGCCCATGGAAGTATACGTTGACGATGAAGCCAAACTGACGCTGCACGGTCTGCAGCAGCATTATGTCAATCTGAAGGAGAACGAGAAGAACAAGAAGTTGTTTGAATTGCTCGATGTCCTTGAGTTCAATCAGGTAATATCCTTAACCCAGCCCCTTACTATGTGTATCTAATCATCTTCGTATTTATAAGGTGGTCATATTTGTCAAGTCGGTTCAACGTTGCATTGCTTTGTCCCAACTGCTGACGGAGCAGAATTTCCCAGCCATTGGCATTCATCGTGGCATGAATCAGGATGAACGTTTGAACCGCTATCAACAATTCAAAGATTTCCAGAAACGCATTTTGGTTGCCACAAATCTGTTTGGCCGTGGCATGGATATTGAGCGTGTCAACATTGTGTTCAACTATGACATGCCCGATGATTCGGACACCTACCTGCATCGTGTGGCACGTGCTGGTCGTTTTGGTACCAAGGGTTTGGCCATAACCTTTGTCTCCGATGAGAACGATGCCAAGATACTTAACGAAGTACAGGATCGTTTCGATGTCAACATTAGCGAGTTGCCAGAGGAAATTGACCTTGCCACATACAGTACGTTTCATAACTAAAACTTATAAAACTTGTATATGTATTAATTATTGTTTTTCTTTCTAGTCGAGGGACGTTAGTCACAGCGTAAGGAAATAATAAAAATAATCAATATGGATAAGACAACAATGAAACGCGTTTTTATAAAACTTACTTTATATAACTAATAAAATACAATCCAAACAATGGTTAACATACCAAAATCGATAAACTAAATGCATATTTGTTTTTATTTTAATCTTAAAAAGAACCAGAAACAAATCAAAGCTCTTACATCATACAAGAAATACTCAACTGTTATGCTGTCCAGCAGATGTTTTGGCGTCCGTTTTTGGGACATGCGCAAAACGACTCGAGTTTCCGGCAGTTTCGTGCAGCCTTGTGTAGGGTTAGCAAAAAGGGGCTGGTCCTTGCGGGTGGTGAGGGGATAACTGTGTTGTAAAGAAAAGCAGAAGAACGACAATAGGCCAAAACAATGTAAAAAATAAATAAAAGTTAACAATGCTGCTTAAAAAATATATGAAAACGCGTCGCAAGGTCAAGATTCTGCTGCTGGTGACGATTGTAGCTCTAATTGTGATCACATGCATTATTCTACTTGGTTCATCGGGACCAAATGGTGCGGCAGTTGAACGTTTGCTGGACGAACGTTTTATACAACGCGCCTTTCAGCCGCAATCGGAGCAGCAGCAGCCGCCACGGGAGCAGGCGGTGGCCCTGCTACAATCGCATCGCGAACATGGCGTCATTGTGCCCGAGAAGTATGATGAGCGCAAGATTAAATCGCGCATCATTGAGAATCGTCTGCAGCAGGTGAAACAGCAGCAGCAGCAGCACGATAATGCGGCGGAACAGACACGCACCACAGTGGATGCACTGGCCACCGCAGTGCACATATTTTACACGGCTCCAGTGCCATGGTACAAGTCCAAGAAGCCACCACTGCCACAGCCCGAGCATCCGAATGAGGTTGCACTGCCACTGACAACGCCAAAGCCAGTGAAGGTACTCAATACGGCCTTCTATCCCGCCTTGGGCTTGTACAAGCCGAGTGCCAAGCTGTTGGGTCAGCATTTCGAGAATATCCGCAGCTGTGGCATTGGCGTGCTCATACTTAATTTTGCACGGCCCGCGGATCCGGCGCTGCTTCAGCAAATCATTGAGCTTGCACCACAACACAATCTGAGTGTCACTTTTGAGCTTAGTGTGGCGGGCAATCGCACTGTGGAGTTTGTGCGTCAACAGCTGCAGGACATTGCCACGTACACCGAATTGCCGGGTTTCTATCGCGTGTGGAGTCAATCCCGCAGCGCATTGATGCCGGTGCTGTACATTAGTAATGCCTATAAGCTGAGTGAGAGCTTGGGCCGACAGCTGTGCCGCCAAATAGGACCAGAAGAGCTTACAGAGAAGCGGATAGGACATGGAGATGCAGGCGGACTGCGACGTGTCCTAGATGCACTCTACATTGGTCACATCAGGTGCGTTGGGTTATGATTCTGCCATTTTTACAATTGTCTGCAAGTTTGCATACTTGTGTTTACTGTTTGCGGTTCCGTTATTCCGCAAGTCTGCCATTTTTACAGTTATCTGCAAATTTACATTCACACTTGTGTTTACTGTTTGCGATTCCGTTATTCCGCAAGTGTTGCCAGATCGCATTAATGATTTTCATTGCATTTTTCGCAGACTCAAAAGCCATGCGGATGTGATGCGTCGTCTGTGTTTTGATGGCTTCTACAGCAAGTTGCCAAGCAATGGTGCCGTCTTCGCCAGCACCTGGAAGAATTGGTCATATCTGAAATCCTATGCACTATCCTACAAAATGCTGTTTGTGCCCACTGTCGGCCCTGGCTTTGCGGAACGTAATAAATTTCCACGCCATGGTGATATACAGCGGCACAGAAGCAATGGTCGTGTAAGTACAATGTACAATTAATAGATGTAAATTTTATAAATTATTTGCTTTTCTTGCTTCTAGTATTATGGCGTTGCATGGCGCACAGCCATTTTGAATCATGTGGGCTTTATTAATATAGCCAGCTATAACAATTGGCCGGATGGCAGCCAAATCGAGGAAGTTGCGCCACGTGCCGGTTTTCTTGACTACAACCCTGGTTCGAGAACAAAGTATCTGGATCTAACAGCACATTGGGTGGGAAACTTTTTGAAGACACGCCAGGAGGCGGCAGCAGGTGCCCAGAACTGTTATGAGCTGCTCAACAATACAATTTGTTGAAGCTTGCAATCAGTAAAAAAAAACTCATATCGAAAATGAAATCAATTTGTTGCCTTACCTATGGAGCCAAGGCGTATTTAACAAGGTGGGAGCAGCGTCGACGTCGCCCCCTTTGCTGTTGCCTTACGGTGCAAAAAGCATATGTGTGTGTGTATACATGTGCATGCGAGAACAACTTCCTTTGAGTTTATTACTCTCTCTCTTTTCGTAAAGCGACGTCGACGTCGCTGCCTCCTTGTTAAATAGGCCTTGTATGGAGCAGTCGTCCATAGTCGCGCCTATAGCTTCCAATTTGATGTGGAACGGAAAGTGTGTTTACTTTAATAAGCAATCAACTTTGCAAACTTTTGCCACGAAATTACTTTCATACTGTTAATAAGTCTTCTACAACTTAATATCTGCCTACATATATATATACTAGCAACCAGAACAATTATCTATGTATCTGCCAAACTATGTAAAGTGCAAGCAATATATACATATAATTAGGTAAATATAATCTTAACTAGGGCCTCATGAATATTTTACATTTTTCTATTAGCAATTTGAATATGTAGTAAGAATATAAAACAACAACAATATCATAATGCCATGCCATATACACAATTTATAGAGTGAAAACAAATGTAGCATCAATTAATTTGTTAAACATATATTACTAATTAACACTTGTTAAACAAAAGGTACTTAACAAATTTTATCTTTATTACAAGTACATACCATAAATTACTTTATCTAAGCTTTAATAGATTTACTAGTGCAATACTAACAAATAAAAAATTTATTACTCATGAATTTCCTTTCAATATAAGAGAATGCAGGAAGAGGAAGCACACATGAGTAGTCTGAGTAACGTGAGCAAAGGGATGCCCACCACTGATCTAGATAACAGTAATGACTGTTATTTTTTTTTTTGGCAGTTAATTTAAAATCAAACGGATATATGAAATTTCCTGACTGCTGAGATATTTGTTACAAAGTTCCTTTGACAAATGACAGGCAGCTATCGAAGCTGTTTCATCGGAAGTTAAGTCATATAAATACAGTCTATTCAGTGAACTCAGTTCGAACTTCGAATAATAACACTATGGCTCATAAGAGATCAAGCAAAAACTTTCAAATGGAACGCGAGCCAAAGCAAACGGGCCCCAAAGGTTGCTGCTGCAAGCGTTCACAATGCATCAAAAACTACTGCGATTGCTATCAATCGATGGTCGTTTGTTCCATACACTGCAAGTGTATTGGTAAGTATTTATGATAACTGTAACCATGATACAATTAATACGGTAGAGCCATGGGAAAGAGCGCTCTCTTTGTTTAAGTACCAAAAAAACAACCCCCTCACAGAGTCAAGAGAGTAAAATAAAAAGAGCAACATGGCTGTCTCCCTCGCACTCACATGTTTATATCAGTTGGTTCTCTTGGATAACTCTACCTTATTAACTGTATCATGCCTGTGACCATTAAGTCCTAAACAGTAAAATCTCTGCAGGTTGCCGCAATACTGAGGAGCGAAGGTCTGTGGATGCGCCGCCAATAAAGACAGCAGTTGCTGCCAAACGGGAACGTGCCGCTGCTCTTAGTGCCAAAGCAGCAGCTGCTGCGGCCAAGTCGGGCGTCAATATGCATATCAGACCAACATCTAGTTCCGCCACATTTGTGGTGCCGCAAGGAGATGCTCCACCCATATTACAATTGCCCGATATGGATGTGGGCAATCTAGTGACAATGCCGCCACTAACAACTATTGCTCAGACCAAGAAGCCGCCGGTAGCTGTTGTTCCGCCAATGCCAAAGGTGAAAACGCCCAAGGATATCAATGTGATTAAGCCAGCGATCTGTGTGGCGTTGCTGGAGCGCGTTATGTTGATGGCCAGCGAAGCTGAAGAAGTGGGCATGAATTCCGTTCAAGTGGGCAAATTGGTATTGAAGGAGTTTGGCCGTGGCTTAAAGGACATAAATGAATGCTATACTACTATTAATCCTGAATAGTTTTTTCAAACTTTCTATTAAAAATACAAATAATGTTACGTTAGTTTTTAGCTTTTACTTATTATTATTTGTTATGTGCTTAACTCTTTCTATCTTATAGAAAATATCAGTCAATTTCTATTAACAATTATAACTTTTATATACAAAAAGATGATTTTGAGACTCGTTGAAGATATTACTAGTTCATCATATACCGCTAGAAATCATGCGGCTGAAAGATGAGATCCGTGGCCAAACCATCATAGTTGCTACTGCGTCTTTCGCTTCCCGTTCCGGCAGCTATCGTCTTGTGCCGCTCCAGCGGCAATTCATTATCAGTATCGGTGAGAGCTTCCACGCTTTTGTTTTTGCTTTGTTTATATGTTTGCCAAAACTGCGCGGGTTGCGCAAAGTCCGTGTAGTTGGGAAAACGCATGGCCATGGCACGACAAAATTGATCAAATTCCTGCTTCATCTCCGCACTCATTACGTTCTCCATATGACGATGCGTTTCCTCGACATAACGCAAACAATGCTCCACTTGCTTAAGCTGTTGACAAAGACAATCGTAGTTAGTAAAAATTATAAAGAGAGGATTAGAAATATACAGTGGGGAGCAAAAGTGAGTACACGTTAAAGAAATTGACTTTCGTCGGCAATTAAAAATTAATCACACAAAAAAATTCATAGGTTGGATAGGTAATTTAAAATCCGTTTTAATAATACAATACTCTTCTTAACCCATTAAGTACCCATTGAAAGTTTTCAACCCTTTTTCCGGGCTTAAACAAAAAATGTTTTGATGCAAAAACTTACTTCAAACAATTCTTATAGTGACTGAAAAAAAAATTTCTTCAAAAATCTCTTCGTATGTATTTTTTTATGATTTTTTTGAAAATTGCTTAAAATGATTAAAAATTAAAATTTTGATAAAAAGAAAATTTTAAAATGTTAAAAATTGCTTAAAATGACTAAAAATTACAATTGTTGATGAGCAGAGGGTAATTTTCATAAGAAATTTTAATTTTTAGTCATTTCAAGCAATTTTTAAAAACCAAATTAAATAAATAAAATAAATTTGCTTGTATGATTAATTTTTTAATGTCGACAAAAGTCAATTTCTTTCACTTTTGCTCCTTACTGTACGCCTTACCGGTTCCTCATCCGTTTCACGCTTACGTGCACCACGTCCACGACCCTTGCCTGCAGCAGACGCGGCAGCAGCAGCACTAGTAGAAGCCACTGGTTCCACGACAGCTGTTGGCGACGCCACTTCTACACCTCCACCATCATCATTGTCGCCTTCAGCATGTTCAGCGCCTTGTTGACGTTTGCCCTTGGTGCAAAAGCATATGCGTCGCATAATAAAGAGCATATCCATAACCACATCCTGAGCGCAACTTGCATTAACGAAATCCTCATCCTTTGTTTTCTCTAAAAATAAACAGTAAAAATTTAATATTCGATATAGAGTTCCAGCCTTGTCTCCACTTACCCGCTATCAACTTAAGCTGCCCAAAGTACATAAGCAGAGTATGATCATCTAGCGTAGCTATGATATGATTATATAGCATACGTCTAGATTTTAGCATTTCGGGACCACTAAGACGCGACTTAAAGCGTCGAGCAGATCCTCGCACAATCGCCTGCTCATTAAAATCAAATGGCGTTTCCTTTAAACAATGATGGAATAATGATTTATCGTACAACTTCATGTAGCGTATGAAGAAGGCATCAGCTTCACGTGCCACCTCAGCGCTGGCGTCCAGGAGTCCACACAGCAGTGAGATTAGAATCTGACCCTTGAGCTTAATGTTGCCAGCGAGAATAACTTCTTTGACACAGCGATAGGCGCGAACGCGTGTCGCATCATATTTGGAAAATAGTTTGTGCAGAATGAAGCCCATATTCTTTTCCAAAATTGCAGGAAACTTCCGGCCAAGATCATTGAGAGCGATCAATGTGTTATTTACAAGCTGTGGCCGATCATTGGTCCTCAAGATATGCCCATAAACCTTGCATATTTTTGTTGCCATATTATAATCGCGCAGCGAAAGGCGGCCAGCAACAACAATCATTAGGTTCATGATGCGTTCATTGTCCGTATCAAAGCTGGACTCGTCCAATTGATTACAATTCCTTATATAGTCAAGAATATACTTGAATATGCGTTCATCCGTACGTATCTGCAGCATGACAATCAGTTCCGTATATGTGGTCAGCAGGGACGTCATGCGTATGTGATCCTCCTCAAAATTGTCAATGCACGAATTAAGCTCGCTGGTCACATCATGCAATAGCTGCTTCTTCCAGAATCCGGCATTGTTGCTGTTGCGTGGCGCTTGACTTTGCGACAACTGTTCAATGTGTCCCAGTAGCAGCAATGCCGGCGAGATGAGCGTTAGCCAGACCATGCCCGTTCTTAATACTGATATCAAATGCTCAAAGAGTTGATTAAGCGATGGCTTTGAGAATTGTGGCAGACAGTAGGTAATGAATTGAAGTGCCAGCACTTGATTGGATTTCATGTTGAACGATGAGAGTCCACTAATAATTGGCAAAATGGAATCCAAATTGTTTGTTATCCTACTCGATATAAACAAAAGCAGCGACCACGCCTCCGTAGCCATTGGTGTGGACAAATGGGAAATAATTGTGTTGACCAGACGGGGACTAAAAACAAATGAAAGTGAATTAAACTTCCTTTTACTAATGATAAAAAGAATTACTTCACTAAGTTATCGCTCTGCAGCAAGAGGCTTAATCTTTGATGTAGATAATCACGGGGCTGGGTGGCCAGCAGTGTGGTCATAATACGCCACGGCAGCAAATCCTTTGGTTCATTCGTATACTCCAGCGGTTTAATCGCCATCAAAACATTACGATTAAAGCTCTAAAAGAAAATTGTATTAAAAATTTGATTACAACCAAGAAAAGACTATTTCCACTCACATGCAGTGCTATTTTCTGCAGCGCAATGTCCTCATCATTCAGCATACAGGGCCAGAGCCGGCAATAGACATCGATGAGTATGCTGCAGCTATAATACTTTTGTAATAAGTTGTCGATGGTTTCCAGCGATGCCTTGCGCACCGAGGAGAGCACATCGACGGCTAGAAGGGAAATCTCACGTTCAAACTCCGTGTCGTAGATGATGCGCGGATTGATGTGCACGAGGCGTTCCAGCAGTACAATGCCCGAGCAGCGTGCAAGACCATTGCTGGAGCCCAAACAACGATCATAAATCACATGCGGCATTCTTTTCATCAACGGTTCCAGCTCCTCGTGACCCTCAAAGCTGTAGGCGAATTGCTGAATGCCTGGCTTCTCCTGCAACAGCTCCAGCTGCCGGGCATTGGGATGTTCTGATGTTTGCACATCGTCAAACTGGGCAAAGCCAATCAGTTCATTAAGTATGCGGGTTGTAATTGGTGAGCCTTGTTTAATGGCCGAGATTAGGACCTGGCTAGCTTTGCGGCGTACAGAAAATGTTCTATCATCGAGGCAAAGGATTGTCTCTCGTATAATGGCAACTTCTCGTGGCTTTGTGGACACATCGTGTTGAAAGATGGTCCAGCCCACTTGCGTTTGATGTTGCAAGATGCAGTCGATAAGTTCGAGTGCTCGAATTTGCAGGCCAACTGCATCATCTGCTTTGACGGCCTCAGCTAAGAGATCCGTGCAGGACTTGTTGCATTTGGCATAAAGAGCAGCATCGTATTTGGCCGCATATCCAATGGCGATTTTCTCATCTCCGGTTTTCCACTGAAAAAATAAAACGTTTTTATATTTAAACTCATAAATATACTTTATAGACTTACCGCCTTAATGGGGTTCGTAATAACGCACTCAATATAGAGCTCTAATACGCGCGACATTATAGCTGGACATTTTTCCAACAGCTTGATAAACCAATCTGATATGTGATCACCAGCTTTGGGTCCATTGCCTCTAGTATTTTCCGGACAGATGTGTATGCAAAGTGTTTGATTCATTAACAGACACAAGGTTTCGTAAACATCGCCATTTTGTTCGGTGGCAATCTCAAGGAACAGTTCAAAGCACTTGTTATGAAGTTGCGGTGCATCTGAAAATAATTTAAAATTATCAACTATCGCAAAACAGCACTAGCTTAATATATCGATATCGCAAAAATCATGGACGATTTCAAGTCACAGTGACTTGTTCACGATTACGCCGTTACATATTCCATCTCTAACAGTCCCAATTACGAACGACAACAACGAACAAGACTTGTGATATTTAAACATAAATTTCAAGTGTATTTTGTAGCCCAGAAATGTTGATATTATTGCGCAAGAACGCAAGCGCATTGTCGGCCACACAAGTGCGCAGCATTGCCAAACGTTTGTTGTCAACAACAACAACAGCAGACAGAACAACAAATTCTTCGCCGGCAGCAGAACACTATAATATCATTATTGGCGGCGGTGGATTAGTTGGCACAACATTGGCAGCAGCGCTGGCCAAAAATGTGACATTGGCTGACAAAAAGGTGCTGCTGCTAGAAGGAGCTGCGCCATTCAAGGGATTCGATAAGAGCGCACCATACCAAAATCGTGTTTCGGCCATCAATCGCAACTCCATTGAACTCTTCAAAGCTATTGATGCGTGGAAACATATTGAAGCGGCACGCTACAAGCCAGTGAAGCAAATGCAAGTGTGGGAATCGAACAGTGATGCCCTCATACAATTCCAACACGATAACTTTGCCAGCGATGTGGCGTGCATCATTGAAAACGACTTAATACTGGATGCAGTTTATGCTCTCGTCAAGGATTCGGCTCCAAATGTGCAGATATTGAATCAGGCGCGTATTGAATGTGTTGGTCTGCCGGCCACGACAGGGGCAGCTCACTCGCAAGTCCAGCTACAGGATGGACGCAACTTCACCTGCGAACTGCTGATCGGTGCCGATGGCGCCAACTCTGTGGTCCGCAAACAAATGGGCGTTGATGTATTCTCCCTCAACTATGAGCGCATGGGTTTGGTTGCCACATTGGATCTGAACACAGAGGGCGAATGTGATAATTCGGTGGCTTGGCAGCGATTCTTGCCAACTGGACCGGTGGCTATGTTGCCTTTGAGTGGGAAACAAAGCTCCTTGGTCTGGAGCACCACAGTGCCGCATGCCAAGCAACTGTTGGCCATGGAACCGGCACAATTTGTAGATGCCTTGAACGAAGCCTTTTGCCGGCAATATCCCAAAGTGGATCTGGCGGATAAAGCAGTCCAGGCACTCAATGCTTTCTTTGGCAAAAGTGGCCAACAGCATCAGCGTCAGTTTCCGCCGCGTGTTTGTGGCGTCCAGGAACGTTCCCGCGCCACCTTCCCGTTGGGCTTCCTGCATGCCTCTTCGTATGTGTGCAATGGCGCTGCATTGATTGGCGATGCCGCTCATCGTGTCCATCCCTTGGCCGGCCAGGGAGTCAACCTGGGCTTTGGTGATGTCCGCTTGCTGGTGGAAACTTTAGCTGCCGGCGCCTATGCTGGCTTCAAGCTGGGCGACACTCAGCACCTGATTAAATACGAGCGCAAATGTTTGGCCAAAAATGTGCCCATTATGGTTGGGGTCCATGGACTGCATACGTTGTATTCCACGGAGTTTAGTCCTGTGGTTATGATGCGTAGTCTTGGTCTGCAGCTCACTCAGAATTTGCCGCCCATCAAGAACATGTTCATGAAGAGCGCCATGGGCTAAGCCTTTGGATGTTTTATGTTTAAGAGTTGACAGTTTTATATATAGTTGATATGACAAATAATAAAGGTGTAATGCAAAACTAAGGATTTTTAGATTAAATGGGTATAAAAGATTTTAAATAAACAAGTTTAAATTAGTTTGGCTTAGCATTAAATTGATTAAATCACAATTTTTGTAATTTTTATAGTTGCATCAATTGTAAATTTATTATACATGTTTATATGTAATTCAGCAGAAGCAAAGAATTTTCTAAATGAGAGAGTGGAATTCTAAGTGAGAGAGAGTGAGACTCTGAGCGCGAGAGAGAGTGAGATTCGAGCGAGAGAGTGTGATTCTGAGCGAGAGAGACAGAAATTCTGCGCGAGAGTGAGATTTCAGCGGGAGAGTGAGATTCTGAGTGAGTGAGAGAGACAAAAAGATTCGAGTGTGAGAGAAAGATTTGAGTGAGAGAGAGAAAGAGAGAAAAATTTAAGTGAGAGAGAGAGAGAGAAAGATTTGAGTGAGAGAGAGAGAGAAAGATTTGAGTGAGAGAGAGAGAGAAAGATTTGAGTGAGAGAGAGAAAGATTTGAGTTAGAGAGAGAAAGATTTGAGTGAGAGAGAGAGAGAAAGATTTAAGTGAGAGAGAGAGAGAAAGATTTGAGTGAGAGAGAGAGAGAGAAAGACTTGAGTGAGAGAGAGAGAGAAAGATTTTGAGGAGAGAGAGAGAGAAAGATTTGAGTGAGAGAGAGAGAGAAAGATTTGAGTGAGAGAGAGAGAAAGATTTGAGTAAGAGAGAAAGATTTGAGTGAGAGAGACAGAGAGAAAGATTTGAGTGAGGGAGAGAGAGAGAGAGAGAAAGATTTGAGTGATGGAGAAAGAGGGAGAGAAAGATTTGAGTGAGAGTGAGAGAAAGATTTGAGTGAGAGAGAGAGAGAGAAAGATTTGAGTGAGAGCGAGAGAGAAAAAGATTTGAGTGAGAGAAATTCTAAGAGAGAGATAGAGACACAGATTTTATAAGATAAACTCTAACACTGATGACGTCACCGAAACAACTAGCACTGGTGCAGGCAAAGGCAGGCTTAAGGTGCCTTCCTTTAAGCCAGAACCAGTTGGGAATTATAAGCCACTTTATGTGAAAAAATTTAATTTTAATGATTTTTAATGAAAATGAAAAAAATTGCCATTTTTACGTTTTTGGTCACATATTTTTAAATTTTCAAAACATTCAAATATTTTAAAAAATATTTCCAGCATTTCAGAATATTCTAGAATTGTTTTCAACAACTAGAAATAATTAGAAAACGCTAAAAACAAAACAAATTTAACCCCAATTGCCAAAAATTAATAATAAATTTATTATTAAATACTGTTTATATGTATATTTAAATTTGTTCTTTATATTTAGTAATTGGTGGAAGCTGATTTGAAGTATGAATAAGCTTAATTCTAGCGTTACACAAGGCACATTTTGGTACAGACTTTTTATAGACTAAGTTTTTCTATGAATTTGGCATTATGGAAATTTTTTTGTTCGTTTAAAAATTAGAGCTCCTGATGGCTTTTGCTGATGCCCACTTGTGGCAAAGTGTTGCCATGGATGCTCTCACCGAGCTTTAGATCCTGGTCCAGATCAAGAATATCAAATTCGTTGTTGTCTTTGGTAAAGATTTGCTGACGATCGCTCTTTAGTTGCGCTTCACCCGTCGACGCCTCATCTACGCTCACTTGTTCAGAGTCTTCCGTATCGGATATATAGCCCGATTCGCCGGTATAGTGTATAGGATAGAGCAGCATGGGTGCAGCACTAAAGGCAATCAGATTACGTGGCTCGAAGGCATCACTGAGATTCTTTTGCGGATGACGATTGAACATCACAGGCAGGAATTCATCGACAGGTATAAGTTTCTCCAGAGGTTTCACTGCCAGCAGCTTCTTGGCACCCTGCAGTGTAATCACATAGCCCAGCGTCCAATAGGAGTAGCCAACATGCACGAGATTATCGGTGCCCTCCACCCATGGTTCACGTTCATCCTTCAAACGCTTGCGTCCAAAATAAATAAGGTCATAGTCAAACTTATTAGCCTGCTGGAGCACACGTTGCACATTGTTCCTAAAGTATGGCTCAAAGCGTATATCATCCTCCAGTATTAGCACGCGACGCAGCTGACGTTGCACAATCTGTTGCCAGATGCGATAATGACTGAGAAAGCAACCAATTTCACCCATGGTCATGGGTCGATGATGATACGGATCCTCATAGCCGGGCAGAAAACTAATGCCCATTTCCTGCACAACTTGAGCATTCAATTGTTTGCCATCTACGGCTGCAAAGTGTTCCACTTGCAGACCCAGCTCCTGGAACAGCTGCTCCATTTTGACACGTCTCTCGGTCCGTCGCTCCAGATTGATCATATATATGTTGTCCAAGCCCAATTTGGTCTTCTCGGGCAGTTGTTGGTGCGGCTGTAGATACTGCTGCACGGGCGGCACAGCGCCCAAATCATGCACCATATTGATTCTCAAGTTGAGCAGCTGCTGCATGTCCTGGTCGAGGGTATCTGTTGTTTCCAGTGGTTGCATTATATAGCCAAAGGGCAACTTGTTGCAGATGTGGAGTGCCACACCAGAACTATTTGCTGACATGGCAAACACAATGATATCATCAACGGGTCCGCTATATAAGCGCACGCCTCCCTCCGATTTCTGTTGCATTTCGACGAGACGCTGACGATCAAAGGTTAGATAACGTGCGCCCGCATAGTTCATGTCCACGAGGACTGCAGTGTGTACCATGGGCACCTCAAAGACGCCAACCTTATCGCTATGATAGATCTCCTTGTACTCCGCTGTGCGTTGATAATAATATTCATCCGTCATGCCACACCAGAAATTCGAATAAAGACTCTCCGATAGCAGCATGGGAGCGACAATTGGTAAACGCAAAGCTGTTAAAGTTTTCAACGTTTTGGGCTCGGTTAACAGCACATCTGCATCCAAAAAGAATATAAAGTCAGCCCAAATATCACGTGCATATTGCAGCGCTTCCTCTTTCAGTGCAATTACATGCTTGAAACGCGACACGGGCCAATCGTAAGCTGAGGTTTCGTTGGGATAGCTTGTTGTATCATCATTAAATGCATAGTTAACACTATGATATAGTTCGCCCGAGTGCTTGAGCCACTTTTGCAGTAATTGAATACTGTCATCGTTGCTATGATCACAGCGTAACCTAAATACATTACGAGATTAACAAACGCAATCTTAATTAGTTTAAACATTGTTGAACTCACCAGAAGGCAATGCGTTGTTTAGGATAATCTAACTGTTCGACGTAGCTTAAAAACATGGGTAATATGTGTGCTTTGTTGCGCACGAGTAGCGTTATAAGCACGGTTGGCTCTTCATATTGTAATTCATCATCCAGAGCCAAGCCGGCGCACAAGGCGCTAACAAAGAGTAATCCTTGTATTAGACGCATCTCCACGTCATGCTATACAACACATAGTTTACAGTTCAAATAGGTCGCACGTACGCACTATCGTAAAAAGCGTTTTCGAACGGATGCTGCGGTTGCTGGACAACTGTAGAGCGTCGTCTCTCGAACCTAATCTATTTATAAACTTGCGAGCAGCGTTCATTGAACGACAGTCATATGGTTTTAATCAGCTCCTTACAAACGATAACATATCGTTTTGAAAGTTTAACAGCTGTTTCACCAGCTGTTATCGTTTTGGGATGCAATCAAGTGCAATCACCCACAAACTGTGACTACAGCTGCAGTTTCGATTATCTGTTATCGATTTTAAAAGTAAACATCAAGTGCAGTTGCTCTAAAACTGCATTTTGCAAAAGCAAATGGATTAAATTTGAACCCTTCTATTCAACTTAAAATCGCTTTTTAAAAATATAGACAACAATTTATTTGCTCAAATCAAGTATATCCATGCAGTTATAATGCTTGCTTGGCCGCATGCGGCTTTACATAGCTGGGAAAGTTAAGCTGCAGACCTTCCTTGGCCTCAAAGAACGTATAGGATAGGGTTATGGTGTCACAATACTCTAACGCCGGATCCTGTGTGATTTCGGGATCTATGTAAAAGAAGACTGGCATATCGACTTCCTCGTGTGGATTCAGCATTTGCTCTTCAAAGCAAAAGCATTGGATTTTGTTGAAATATGCGCCAGCCTCAAATGGTATCACATTGTAGGTGCTAATGCCAACCACTGGTTTGTCTGTGGGATTCTTGGCTGTGTAAAAGGCAAGTGCTGTCTCTCCGGGTGCCACTTTAATTTCATACTGTTGTGGTTTAAAGTTCCAGCGCATCGAAGAGCCAATGTCGGCATTAAAGCGTATTTTCAGCACACGATCGTTGACTTTCACCATATGCTCAACCTTTTCGGCATCGTGGCCTTGCGAAGTGGTGCCACCATAGCTATATGCTTGACAGAATATGCTGTAGAGTGGCACAGCTGCATAACTTAGTCCGACTATCAGCACACCTCCTGCAGTTATGTAGTATAGTGTTGACTTTGATCGCAATTTGCGGGCTGCATCGGAATCACCTCGATTGCCGCCAATGGTGGATTTTGTGCGACCTTGTTGCAGTTTCACTTGCAATTGTGTTTGATTGGGTTTGTGCCTCAGCAGTTGTTGGCACTGCACGCGCAAGCTACCAAACGTTCGTAGCATTTAAAATGGTTTGTTTTTATTTTTTAATGTTAAATTCAGTCGCGTTTTCATTCAATCAACTGTTTGTATAATCTTTACACTTGCCTAAACAGCTGTTAGCAATCAGTGTGCCCACACCGCTTTTTTACCGGCTGCCTGGCAAGTGTCACCACGTGGCGCCAAACATAATAAGTGATAAAAGCTTAGATATTTTTAAACGAATATTTATGGGAGATGAGGAATTGATATCTAATATAAACCTAAAGAATATTCTTACACTATTGAAAAACGACCTTGCTTGCAAATAAACCTAATAACAGTATTATAATAAATATAAAATTATCGTATTGCAGTACTTACATTGATTTGTGTAGCCTTGTTTAAAATTCATGTAGAGTATTTTCATAAGGCAGCGTATTATGTTGTCCCGTGGTGTTAGGTGATCCCTAAATTGTACATAGCGAAAGACCAGCTTTAGATCATCACAAATGGTCAGAAATAGTATCCATATATTATTGGATTGCATAGCGTTTGCATTCAGCTCAAGCAATCGAAATATCTTCAGACCATTTTCAATAACATCTGCATCAAAGACGCCATAGCTCTTTGCTCCCGGAATCGTTAGCGTTAACACATATGTGCTGAATGCATTAATTGCCAATTTTATGTTCATATTTGCATCAATGCGCTCTTGTGCATGCATGATCGTTTGTTGTGGCAGCGTTGTCAAACTGGTCACTGCATATATATAAGTCAAATAATCCTTGGGAGAAATAACATCGATACTGGCCCAATTATCCAACTCGAATTGGTTTGTATTACACTCATCATCGTTAAGTCGTTTTGAACGAATGCAGGAGGCCAAATCTCTCAAGAGTTGCAATTGCTGGTCCTGACTCCTTAGGTTCTGACGGCACATGGGCAGCTGCCAAAATTTACGAGCATCATCTTGAACCACTGCTGGGTCTTCGTCGTCGCAGCTTAGCCAGTCTTGCACATTAGTCCACTGAACGTTTTGCGCAAAATGCAACTTAAGTTCATCAAATATGCGATTAACTTCCGACATATTTACTGCATTTTCATTTTATTAATAAAGGTTTACGTTTGTTGTTCCTTCCGCAACTTTTGCTTACAGTAATCACAATAGTATTTATCGAACTAATTACTATCGGTAATTGATCTTATCGTTTTCGATAGCACACACCTGTTTTTAGCTTCAGCTGAGTATGCAGCACATGTTGATAACAAAATGGTCAATAAATTAATGCTAGTCAGCTAAAACAATTATTTATCAAACAAAATAAGCAAAACGAATTAGAGATAATTAACTTATATTTCCGGCTAAACAAAAACAAATGGTTCTTTCATACACTGAATGTCATTTTGGTCCCATTGTCTGTGAGCAGCATACTATGCTTAAGAAACATATGGATAAACTGCATTGATTGGTGTTTTTTATTTGCGTAAACAATGGACGCTCTTAAAGAAGCGTCCCTGGACAACGAGGAAGTTCGCGAGATCCTAAAAAACACAACGGATCTACGTCAATATTCGCGGCAAATCGAAAAAGAGTTCAAGGATGTGGAAAACAAATCAATTGAGGATTATATTGCCGAATCTCAAAACATTGCCAATCTGCACAATCAAATCAATGACTGTGACGATGTGCTGGAACGTATGGAGAACATGTTAATGAGTTTTCAGAGCGTGCTCAACAACATTAGCACTGAAATAACGCAACTGCAGCGAAAATCCGTTTCCATGTCGCTGCAACTAACCAATAGACAATCGGTCAAGGCGCAGCTGTCTCAATTTATTGAGGACATGGCTGTCTCCGAGGAGATGATTAATATTATCATGGATACGCCTGTGACGGAGCGTGATTTTAGCACACAGCTCAATGTTCTAAATCACAAATTGTCTCTTGTTAAGGAACTAAGCTTCAAGGAATCCAAGTCCACGGCCGATGTAAGCGATGTCCTGCATAAGCTACGCCTCAAGGCCATGTCCAAGATCCGAAGCTATCTGCTGGAACAGATCTACAAGTTCCGCAAACCCATGACCAACTATCAAATACCACAGAATGCAATGTTAAAGCACAAGTTCTTCTTTGAATTCATTTTGTCCAATGAGCGTCATGTGGCGCAGGAGATCTGCAGCGAATACATTGATACCATGAGCAAGATCTATTACAGTTACTTTAAGGTGAGCTTTATGCATTGCCATCTACTAGTTTATTGACTGTTTCTTGTTTTACAGAGCTATTCCACACGTTTGACTAGTCTCAAGTTTGAGGAATCTTGCACCAAGGATGATTTAATGGGCATAGAAGACAATGCTTCGAAGGGTCTGTTTGCCAAGACGACCAGCTTAAAGCATAAGAGCACAATCTTCACCATTGGCAAACGTGGTGACATACTCAATCAGCAACTGGAGGCACCCATCATAGTGCCCCATGCACAGCTCAAGAATCGCGTAAGCTTCGCAAAGCTGTTGGAAACTTCTTAATCTCTAATTAATTAACTTTTATAGTATACGGCTGAGGCTTTGTTTCGCTCGGAGCAATATGCACTGGTGGACAATGCCTGTCGCGAGTATTTGTTTGTGACGGAGTTCTTTATGGTTCGCGGCGCCCAGGCACAGGATTTATTTAATCAAATAATGGGCAAAACATTAACATTGATGATTGTAAGTGAAGTGAATTTTGATGACTAATCAATAACAATGACGTGTCTGTTTCTGATTGCCCTTCTAGAAAAATTTGGAAACATCCATACATGATTGCTACGATACAATCGCAATGTTCCTTTGCATACATCTGATCTTTCGTTATCAGTTGATGTGCCACAAGCGCTGTGTGCCTGCACTGGATAAGTAAGCACTTAGAATATATGAAAAAAGTAATTTCGTAAGATTTTTTTTTTAAGATACTGGGACTCGCTGCAGTCTGTAATCTGGCCACGTCTCGAGCATGTTTTTCGCCTTAACATTCAAAGTATACATGATTGCGATCCAACCAAGTTTAGCAAGGAAATGGGTCCACATTATGTGAGCTAAAACCTAATTAGGTGTAATAATATAACATATAATATAATAATATTTCCCTTCCTTTCAGATAACTCGTCGTTATGCTGAGTTTAGTGCTGCCATTGTTGGCATCTCGGAGCATTTTCCCAATGAACTTGTTAGTCGTTTGTTGCTGGAGCTGCAAAATGAGGTGGAATGCTTTATATTGCGCATGGCAGCCATATTTCCCACACGCAAGGATCAGCTTATATATCTGATCAATAACTATGATCTCGTGCTTGGCGTTCTCATGGAGCATACGCGTGACAACTCCAAAGAGGCAGAAGCGTTCCGTGAGCAATTAAATGCCAGAAGCGCTGAATATGTTGAGGAGATACTGGCGCCACATTTCGGTGGCATCATACAGTTTGTTAAGGAGTGCGAGCCATACTTTGAGAAGGATCAGCCGGAGGAGTTGCGTAAACAGGAGCGACGCAGTCTTGGTTTGGTGGCCAGCTTCTCGGCAAATTGGAAGAAATCTCTGGAGGAACTTAATCGCGAGGTTTTGCTTTCGTTTCCATCGCTGTTGACGGGCTCACAACTGCTGCAATTGGCTTTGGCCAGTCTCGTGCAATACTATCATCGTTTCCATAAGCTATTGACGCCCAATGCGCGTGCCCAACTCACCAATATCCATGTGGTCATGGTCGAAATCAAAAAGTACAAGAGCAACTACTGAGGGACAATTTAAAACTGAGTTTTTAATATAATATGCGTTGCGCTGTTGCACATTCCAAAATAAAATTTAAATTATTATAATTGTGGGATGGCGAAAACGATTTCTGTTTAATCCTCATCCTCGAACATCATCTCCACTAGATCCTTGCTGGAGCAACGTTCACCATCCAAACGCTGTGGCGACTTCCAACGCAGAAGCGTGGGTAAGAAAATCAAATGAGTGTTGGGATCCTTGCGGAACGGACAGTTCAAATCTTTCCAGCTGCAAAAAAAAAAACATTTATAATCATTTATTAGCGTCGAATTCTTTTTAGGTTCTCATAAAGATAAAAAAGCAATTGAAACCCACTTAACCGATCAGCTATCGGCTTTGCTCAAACTTTTATCAAGTATATATATAGGGCGTGCCTTAAGTATATATGTATGTATAACACATACTAATAGGTGCTGCATCATGTTATTGAGGGCTTTAGTCTCACGTTCATAAGTTATTAAAACATCAACATGTCCCTACTCAAAGCAGCTGTTACACCCCCATATTACAGTTATTAAAACTATTTTTACTTTAAAATACTTACTATGAGCGTTCGCCAACATCGACATGCACAAAGTGGGAATTCTCAGCGGCCTTCTTTAATGCATCGTGTATCACCGGCTCCGCTGTGGGCGAAACAAATACATATAAATAAGCACTTGAGTAAAGTAATTGTAATTGAAAACTATTTGCGGTTAACCGCTGCACTCTTATTACCCTTGACACAATAGGGACACCAGCTTTCGCCATTTTCGTCCTTGCCGCCGCTGAATAGAACATGCACCTGATTGTTGCCGTCGCCAGTTTCTAGTTCCTCCATTTTCTTGGCAAACTCCTCGTACCCCTTAACGTTGTGTGTGATGACCATGGTTTTGCTTTGTTTTAAATTAATAACACCGCCTGCGAATGTTCGCTTGACGAGACGACTAAACACCGTTGGTAGCGACGTGATTGCGCACTTTTTAGTAACTGGTATAAAAAGATTACCGCACTTGTTGTTTTATATCGTTTTATGTTTGTGTGCTGTTGTTATCACGAAGCCGACTACGAAAAACTATCGATTAAAGCTGTTTTGCAGGGCTTGCTTTGTTCTATCGATACGTGTGCTTTTAATTTTGATAAAAGTAAAAAAGTAGCTTAAATAATACTTTAATTTGTAAAATTTTTATATTTGACATGCTTGGCATGCTGAAACTGGATGTTGGCACACTTTATTTCAAGTGCCAAGCATTGCTGCGTGACCAGCCGCAAGCATCTATCGATAGCTGTCACTGTATTATATAAATCATCGTCAAGCAAATCACCACTAGTGTCATCAAAACAGATGTTTAACTTATACTTATTTTTGCAATATTATTTTAATTACACAAACATGGCCCAATCTATTTTACTACGCAGTTTTATACTACAAAAACGATCAGTGCTCTTGCCCACTGCAGCGCGTCTAAGATGTCTGGCAGCATTGCACTCCAGCAGTCGCTCCGCACAGGCTGTGAAAAACGGTTTGTAAATTATTGCAACTGCAATTGCAATTGTTATTAATGTTTATCATGTGTTGTAGGTGGCGGCGCACTGCAGGAGTCGAGCGGAGGCGGCAGCAATGTCTCTTCAGATGTGCGACCCATTGGCGAAAAGATCAAAGAGAACACAAAGACGGCCAGCTATACGGCAATAATTCTGGCTGGCTTGGGAGTCACTGGCATTATGTTCTATGCCATATTCCGTGAACTCTTCTCCAAGGAGAGCTCGTGCAATATCTATTCAAAGGCATTAGCGCGTGTCGTCGATGATCCGCGTGTCCAAGACGCTATTGGAGCGCCCATTAAGGGCTATGGTGAAACGTCACGACGCGGTCGTCGTCAGCATGTCGCCCACAGCAGCTTCGATCGCCATGGAGTGCCCCACATGCGCATGCAGTTCTATGTTCAGGGTATGCGCAACAAGGCCACAGTTCAACTGGGGGAAAAGGGGTAAAAAAAAGAAAAAAAAAAAAAAAAAAAAAAAAAAAAAAAAAAAAAAAAATTAAAAAAAAAAAAAAAAAAAAAAAAATTTTTTTTTTTTTAAAAAAAAAAATGCCGAGAAAAAACGAGGTATCATATTCGCCGTTTTACGAAACTAAGGCGAGAAAAACACATAAGATCCGCGGTCTTATGCTGGTAGTCGCGAAGGGTTAGCATAAGATCCGGAGCCTTTTAATACATAGATAGTATAAACTTTCTGAACCCTTTCGCTTGCAGGACTCAAAAGGCAAACAGGAATTCCGTTATCTATTTGTGCAACTGGATCATTATCCACGTACCACCATTATACTCGAGGATAATCGCGCTTACGATCCAACGCCAGCTTCGCAATCGTCATCAACGCCTTCATCCTTTGGCAATCTGGCGCTCATGTCGAATAGTCGCGACAAATAGAAACCCCCTCCCTAAACCTTTCCTCATTTAACAAATTCTTTGCATAATTGTTATTTAATTTAAAGCATTCGACTGATAAACACATTGTAAAACATTACTGTTTTTATTCGCCAATGGAAAAGTTATCCATCTCCAGTATGGCGCCCGATTCGTGTCAGTAGAGCTTCTTCCATGGTATTATCTCCCACGATCGGATGATGTGGCGTCCAAATAGGAAATCCTTCAGCTTGTTCATCACATAAAACGAGATGCCAAAGAACGAAGCGAAATACAACCAGAACTGACCCAAACGCTCCCATATGCTCAGATGATAGCGTGCCGGAACCTGCAGCACATCCATCTCCAAATCGATAGTTAAGCCCGAACCCGGACTATGCTTGTAGTATGTTTCCTGCACAGCAAGCTGAAAGTAGGCCGGATTTGCTTTAACCTGTCCCAGCAAGGATTCCATCTTGTATTGCGAGATGTCTGCGAAACTATTATTCGTATCCAGCTGCACGGGACGAAAGTTTGTGCGGTAATTGCGACCCGGAAAAGGACACGTAAACTCTATATACTGCTTGAGCTTCAGTTCTCCTTTCAGTTGAATGCGTCCATTCTGTAGTCGTCCCATGGGTGGCATTTGAAGCTGATGTGCCAGCACAGCTGGAGGATTCAGGATGCACTTGTGACTCAGCTCCGCCTCGAAGAACAGCAACAGATCAAAGTTTGTCAGCGGTGTGGGAAGATGCTGCAGATCCAGCTGAAAGTGCAGACGATCTGTGACTGCATCATGATCCAAATCCTGTGTCCAATACTTGCTGGCCAAGCACCGGTTGGAATAATTTTGCATCCTGGCATTAAAGTTGCCAAAACTGCTACAGGCAATGAGCGATGACTCCTCGGTGTGACCCACGAATATGTATTGATAGTTAAAGTGCACCTTTGGCTGTTCATATAACACCCGGGATTCCGATATGCCCGAATATGGACTCAACAAGGAGACCAATAAAACCGGCAGCATCACCGATAATGCTATGAATACCAATACCAGCAGCGATGCCAACGAACATAGGGAGTTCTTATAGATGATGGCCGTATTGGTCGTATGCAACGGTATGAATTTCATTTTGAACTATTTTCTCTCTCTTATTTTATGCAATTTGTGCACTTGTCAAAACAAAAGTTTGCTTTGAATCTTTCAAATTTTTGGTTGCTGGGCAACCGATTATTATATTGCGATTATTCCACGGAGAAGGTTGCTGTCTACACTAAATTTGTCGTTTGTCTGCCGCGTTTGCCTAAATAAACTGGTTGCTGTCTACACTAAATTCGAAGTGCAACTCCATCACCAAGTAGTTTTGGTAAAACTGGACAATAGGCGGCAAGCACAGATTCGCTGACAGCCGGCGCTAGATGGCGCTAGCGAAAAAAACTCCACCAAAAAAGTGAAAAAAGTGAAAAAGTTGAGATTTGAATGCAGTATTTTTCTAGAAGTAAATACAAGACTTTTGAGGCATAACATTCCAAAATCGAGTCACTTTTGACAAAGTTATGCAAATTGAAATAATTAATTAAAGCATTCAAAAAATCGTTAGAAGGCGTAGCAGTTAGCTTCTGACAGCTACTACAGTTTTCGTTGAATGAGGAGCAGTGAAATTTAAATGCTTCACGTAACGATTATTTTCTTCTTTCATGTTTTTGTTGCAAATAAATGACTTTGCCAACATTTTGTGGTAGCAAATCGCAGTGTCTGCTGCGCTTTCAACACTCTTTTTAAGTAAGCGCCTTAAAATTTAAAGCTGCAACTTCCGATTTTTATGCGTTTCACATTAAAAACGCTTTAAAGAAAGGCTTTAAAAACCAGTTGCTGCTGTTAATTATGCGCGAATGTTGGTCAAGTTATGCTCACTTTTCACTTTTTTCGGGGCGTCCACCTTATCGAAATCCTATAATTATGTGTAATCAATACTTTTTCCCGCATCGGCTTAAGCCCGTTTATATGTCTATATGGCTGCAACGGATGCGCATTGACTGCAGGAACAAAAGAAAGAAGACTAATAAAGCGATTGGTAGCTTGATTCTTTAAAGGCGGATGCGTTTTTTAAGCTTTTCAGCAGCTATTGATTACATACTTTCTGGGAGTGTAAGATTTGAGTTAAAGGTGGATATCCTAACTCGAATACCGTTATTCTGCCTAATAACTGTCACAAAACTTATTCTCTTTTTTAACGTCTTCATTTTCAATATGACTTTGTTTATTTAGTTTCGTTTCTTTTCTAGATTTGTCACCCTCGTGACCTGTCAGTTAGTTTCGACTGTTTTGATGGACGCGGTCTTGTCAGAGAGTGAAAAAAAAGAAGAGCAAAAGGCAAAAAGCAGTTAAGCAATATGATGAATAAATAACGAAAAACAAACCACATTTTGACAGTTAGAGCTGTGAGTTTGACAGTTAGACAGAGTTGCCAAGTGTAAGAATGAAATGCATACAATATTTTGATTGATTCAATACAGTTAAAAAACAAAACCCAGAAACATGTGAGATAAGTTAAAAAAATATAAAAGAAAATCAATAATTTTCCTTGTACAAATGCTTTCCGCACGGGTTTCTTTTTCTTCTTTCTTTTTTATCTGTGTGCAACGTTTCCACGCCATTTAAAAAGAAAGAGAGAGGAAGAGAGAAGGAGGGGGGGCTACGCTGTTACAGACAAGATGGCGAAAACACACACACACACATACGCATACATATGCCTTTGATATGCCAGTCACGATGCGAGGACAACGCCAGCTCTGTGCCCATATATCCTTTTTCAACCCAAAATACAGAAAAAAAAGCAACAAAAACAACTTTCAAGCTTTCACTTGCAACGCGTACGTGACGCCGTTTGCCGCAAAGGAGCTGTTGAAGTGGCAAATTTGCACCGACATGGGAGTAAGGGATGAAGTGGAGAGTGGGAGAGAGAGGGTGTGTGTACAGGTGCGACTGAGTACTCTCTCTCTCTCTCACACTCCCTCTGTCTGTGTGTGCAAAAAGTAGCAGTTTATTAGGCGCACCAAATTAACATAGGACAACTAATGTCCTCCCGAAACACCTTACCAAACCCCTTCCATGTAACTAGCTGAGTTTTTTGGGAAAATTCTCATTAGAATGCACTTAAAGAAAAAAGTTGGGAATAAGATTTTAAGGGTCTGCGTATAAAAAATAAAGAAAAAATATCTAAAATATATAAAAAATTATTATTAATTTTTTTTTTATTTAATTTTTTTTATATTTTTACATAAAATAAAAGTTTTTTTTTCTGCTGCTTTCTTCTAAAATTTAAACAACGCCTGCGCGAATTTATTTGTTTCTTTATTTTTACAGCCCTCTCTTTAGACTGGATGCTGGAATAAAATGAAAAGGGGAAATGTTTCCGTTTCCATTGTTGTTTTCTCCTTTTTTTTTTGGCTTCGGCATTCCCCCAAGGAAATCAAAGAAAAACGTATGGTTAACGTTTTGTGTGTTGTAGTTGCTTTAATATTTATATAAAGTTCCTGACGCTTATATCTATATAGAGAAATATGTAATGTACAGATATATATTCCCCTTACAACACTCAAGGCGCCAAAGTGTTACAACACTCACAATCATACAAATGAGATGGGGATTATATATGTGTGTGTGTGTGTGTGTGTGCAGAGAGAAGAAGAAGAAGCTGTCAGCTATGTACATACATATATACATTATATATATATATATATATATGTGCTTGACAATCAGGCCGCAATCATATGTTACCCGATAATTTGCCGAAAGTTTTAATGAAAGACATGGGACTCATTTCTCGTGCTGTCTCCACACTATGTCTCTATCTCTCTCTCTCACACATACTATTTCGCTCTCCCAGTGGGTGTTTTTGTGTCTTCAGCTTTTGTCGCCATTTTGTGAAGAAGCAAATTTTGATGAGCTTGAGAAAAGTTACGACTGTCTGTGTGTGTTGAGAGTGGGTTTTGGGTTTATTTTTCATTTTATAAATGACAATTGCCTCCCCCCCCTTCCCCCACCCCCCCTTTCTGTTGAGTGAGTTGAGTTTTGTGCGCTGCAGGCAACTGTAATCACACCATATCTGTTGAAAGTTTATTATAATGTTGTCGTTGGCAATGTTGAAACATTTTTGTGGCCTGGCAATGCCATGAAATGTTTAGTTAGAGAAGGTTTTTAATAACCTAACCAAACTGTCGCATTCATAAATAATTGATGCCATAACAAAACTAACCAATACTGACAGCTGGCAGTCAGGAAAATGTTTGCCATGAAAAATCTGCACAGTTGGCAGACAACAAGAAACAACTAAAATAAAAAGCTTCCAAATAAAAGAGAGAGAGAGAGAGAGCGTGAAAAAATATTGTGTACAAAGCGCCAAACGTGTCCCGCTGGGCAGCACTGTTCACAGGGGGGGAGGGCAGCACTGGACAGCGCTGTCATGCAGAAACAAACACAAACAAATAGGAAAGTTGCAGTTTTTAGTGAATACTCTGCAGGAGGGTATATTGATTTGGTTGTGAAGTGTGTTTAAAGAAGACTTTAATGAATATTGATGGAATTTAATACTTCTTAAAGTTGTTTTCCTTTTTCTTTCTTAACTAAACACTTATAAAAGCATAACAAATTATTTTTCTGCTGTAAATATACTATGTTTGAATCTTTTCTCTAGTTTTGTATAATATATTCTGGCAATAAAGAAAACTTTTTAATAGGAAATTCGAAAAAAAATTCGTTAGGGAGCATCAATAGAGTATGGAAAGCTTTTTCAAGAAGGTAATCTTTTCCTTCTTATATTTCATCTTCAAAATTATACATCTTTTTAAGCAGTTAGAGCATCTCGTCATCAACATGCAACTCATAAACTTTTCTCTTCTGATTTTTTCTGTTTATTTATCTCTCTACAATTTTTTTTGCATCCCCTTTGGTAATAAGCGCAAAACTTTGACAGTTTGTTATCCGCATTTGTTACGACATACGTTTCAACTATATTTTTGTATCCATTTTTTTCGCGCCTCCCCCAGCGCACACCTGTTAAAGTGGGGGAAGTGACATACGCTTTCTAAACGGCTCACACGGGAGGCTTCTAGCCAAAAATGATAAAAAGTGGAGACAACTGAAATTGCGGCTGCTGTTTTCTATGCGACCTGGAAAAAAGTGGAATTAGAACAGGAACCGAAAACGGTTTGTTTTTTGTTACCTTTTAAACATGTGTTTGTAATTTGCGGTTTCTGTTTTTTGTGTGTGTTTTTCTTGGTAATACTTTTCTCACCTTTTGTAACAGACGCTTAGCTGTTTTTTTCTGGCCGTTTTGTAACCAAATGTTACCAAATTAAAGGAAATTCCACGTTTTTTACTGCAATTAATGTTTTTTTCAGGCAATTATTAAACGATATTCATTTGGGATGCAAGTGCAGTTAATATTGCATGTCCTGCGGTTTTCATTTAAGGATGTTACAGCCCAACAAAAAAGAAAGAGAGTAAAATAATGGGCGTTGCAGCCACAATTAGTGGCATTTATGTTCAATTTAAGAGTGAGAAGTGGAGTGAGGAAGGGGGGGGGGAGGTTATGGCACATCAATCGTTAAGCATAACTAATAAGTAATAATAATATTGAGATCATAAAAATGAAACAGAGCCAACGACTTTCAACAAAGAACTTAAATACAAAAAAAAAATTTAGCTTTTTTATATGTTTTTTAATCGCTTTAAGCTATTTGTTCTTGTTATTTTATACATCATAATACCCTGTTAAAAAGTATATGAAAGAGGATGAATTGAAGGGAACAAAATATTTATGTAAAAACGTCTCTACAAAGAATATTTCAATAAATTATCGATATAAATCGATTAATGGCCTGCTTTGAGATATCTAAATTACATATTTTTCTTAAGATTTCAGATCTTTACTTCATAAAAAAGACAAAGAATACGTTTCAAAAATCTATATACCCTACAGTAATCGATAGGACACAGTATCTTTGCCTCGATAAAGCCCTATTTGAGCTCTTAACTTTGGTCTTGTTTTAATTAAAAACTTTGTCCAAAGAAAAACCCGCTTTGTGGCCCAAACAATGCGGCTGCAAATCGTTAAAAATCAAATCAATGAATATATAATAACTGTCATAAAAGCGCCAAGTGTGGAAAACATTAAGAGCGTTAAGAAACAAGACAAGAAAAAAACTAAATAAAAGATAAGATGATAAAAAAAACAGTTGGCGATCAGCTGGAAGATTTGTTCAAGTGGGGGGGGAGACTGATTAGAGACGGGAAATGTGTGAAGAAGAGTATCAAATAACTCAAAAAAAAAAAAAAAATACTTGAAGAGTTCAAGATCATAAAAATACACACAAAAACATAAACTGAATCATAATTTTTTGTTGTTCTTAAGTTTTTTTTCTTTACTTTAAGTGGCATTCCATAAAGTCTGGCCATACAAATGAGCTGTTAAAATAAAAAAGACGGCATGTGTCCTTATGGTTCAAACGGTATTGTTGTGTGTGTCAGCTCCAAAAGAATTTCGGGAACCCCTTCTTGTCGCAGAGAGTTGGCATCACCCGCCGTGCAAAGCGAAGCGCCAAGTCAAGTTGCACGCCACATAATGCAGGATATGTGTAGAGACAGATATCTATTTGTAAGCTGCAGCACATTAAAGATTTTGGAGCTCATATAAATATGGAAGAAAACATGTGAGACGAATATTGAATGCTCTTTGCGAGAAAGAATGATGAAGAGAATGTTGTGAAGCATGTTATATTAAGTTCTAGTACATTTTAGAGGCTTATGAAATATTTTTCAACTAAGAAAAGGTTTGAAAATATTTTTGATAATTTTTGAAAGTTTTTTTTGAGAGATTTCAGGGGTCGCAAGCATTTTTAGGAACATAAAACATTTTTCAACTAAAAAAGGTTTGAAAATATTTTTAATTATTTTTTGGAAGATTTTTAAAGCGATTTTAAGGTCCAAAATATTTTTTTGGAACATATTTTTACATCTAAATCAATAAAAATTATGAAATTCCTTAACATATTCTTACATTTTAGTAGTCTATTGCCTTTTCCTTCCACAAAATGTCAAAAACTGATAATGCCACCAGCAACCTCTAAAAATCAACATGCCCTTAGCGCATACACTATCGTAATAATTGTGTACAATGCCCGCAACTCATTAGCATTTATAGGCGCCGAAATATTTATGATTTTATGCTCTGTCAAAAACTGTCTTCAATTTAATTTCGAAAATACCTCACAAAAGGCCAAATTTCATTGCCAAAACCAAACTCCAACTCCAACTTATCTGCGGGGCCAATTAGTAGGCAAATATATGGAGAAGCATATGTGTATAGGTATGTGTGTGTGTGTGCTTGTCAAACTGTAAGTGTTGTATGGTAATTTCACACTAATTGCAGACACAGCACAGATTGTGTGGGCGCTAGGGAAGGGAGGCGAGGGGGAGGGGAAGTAGCTCGCATGAATGATGGCTGCGACGTGTCGTGGCGGATCAATATTGCGTGTAATCGGTGTAATCAGTTGCGGGGTCCTCATTACAATTTGCTGTGCACAGGTAATCGAAAAGGTAATCGAAATATGGGGGAGAGGGTAAAGGGGGCTGCTTCTGTTTATAACGGTGTTATGTCGTTAATGTGCAATTGGCATGTTGGCAACACACACAAACACACATATAAGGCCAAAAGCAGCTGCTTGAAATTGAGTCTGTTAAATTGTTAATGAGGCAATTTCTTAAGCCAATCGGCAAGATTTTGATGCAGCAGTAAGGGAAGTAATTCCGGAAGGCAGTTGAATAACGAGTTCTCATTAGCTCGACGAGTAGCCCCGAACTAATATTCCCACCCACACTACGAACTACCGAAAAATCCACAATGCAATTGTTATATAAGGGAACTAGTTCCGGCAGGCAGTTAAGTAAGGAGTTCTCATGAACCTTATCAGTTGACTTTATTAACCTGCACCCAAAATAATATTCCCACTCACACTACGAACTACCGAAAAATGCACAATGCAACTGTTTATTAAGGGAACTAGTTCCAGAAGGCAGTTAAGTAAGGAGTTCTCATGAACCTTATCAGTTGACTTTATTAACCTACACCCAAAATAATATTCCCACCCACACTACGCGCTCCCAAAAAATCCGCATTATTATTATTTGGTTGAACATATCAATTTACCACACAAGACATTAATTTTATGCCTATATGTGATTAATATATTGTTCATGCATCCTTTGCAACCCTCCACAAAATGCACACCCCTCTGCTAACACACACTCCTCACATGTGTGAATAAAATCCCAGTGGATATAGGATAGATGACAAATTTCAATGATTGCCGTAACAAGTGCCAAATTTTATGGCCAACAAAATCAACTAAAGCTAATCAAGCACTTTTACCCAAAAAGTAACCCCAAAAAATATGTGTTTTCTCATCGTTAGGCAAGGTTCACGCGAACTTTTTGCCAAATTTTCAGAAAACAAATTAATTTGCACTCAAGTTGCAGGTAGACTAAACCCATCCTTGTTTCAAAAAACCTGAAAAGTTGAAAAAGTTTCAACCCTCAGCTCATCAATTAAAATGTAAACAGTCTGAAAGTTTGTCTCTCTCATTTTTTTTTCCTTTTCTGTCGAAGCAAATTAAGCATAATTACATTTTAATCATCTTTATTGCTCTTTCACAAGTTTACTGTTATGTTGTGGGGGGGGAGGGTTATTTCTGCATTATATACTTACTTACTTGCTTACGAACTCACTTACTTACTCGCTTACTTTGGCCGCAACGATTAGGGGTTGGTCATGCGGTTTTGGCCTTTTTATACACCGCAGACATTTTTCGGTAGCAACCACAAAAATTTCATAAAGTTTTCATAAAATTTGTATCCTCTCTCTCTTACTCTTGCCTGCTGCCATTGGGCTTCATCAATTGGTAATGAGTGAGGAGGCAAAAGCGACTGAAACCAGCTGTTGTCATTTACTTTTAGCCTCAAATTTTCAGTTGAACTCTCGTCTTGAACTTTTTGAACCCAATTTGTGTAACATTTTAATTCAATTTGTATGTGAAAAAACATTAATGAAGTAATCGATGATTTACTGAAGATTTCAAAGATTTTAGCATTGGAATTATTTCGATAAGAAAGCTTTACTAGTTCATAACCTGGTTCATTTGTAAAAGAACATTAATGAAGTAATCAATGATTTACTGAAGATTTCAAAGATTTCAGCATTTATTTCGTTATTTAACCTTTTTTAATTTTAATTTAATTTAATTTAAAATAATTTTATTTATTGACAGATTTCTTAGTGCTACTGTATAACTAACTACTATAAATTAAAGCACTGATCACAATGACAAAATGAAATTATTATTACATTAAAATTATTCCGATGAAAAACCCTTGTTAGTTCATTACCAAATTAACTATCGCTCATCACTAATTATATGCCTAAATGGGCAGCACTTTATTTCTGTGAAGGGCTGGCTTTATTGCCAGGGTTGCCTTAACAACTTTCTTTAAAACGAAATCTTCTTGATGCCTTTTGCTGCTGCTTATCTGCAATTGCAAAAATTGAAATCAATTAAAATGACAACAAAAGTGTTGGCCCATAAATACCGGATATATATGTGTGTGATGTTCTTTTATGTGGCAGCCACTTTGGTCACTCCGGCAAATCTAATGAAGATTTACTTTAGGCCATAACACATGGTCAAAGCGGAGCAGCAACAGCAACAGCAGCAGTTGCCTCTTGGCCATTTATTTGGAATTTTACATTTTACAATCGTGGCAGCAGCAGCAGCATGCGGCAGCAATGGTTGCACTTGCTGGGTGGGTGGGAAATGCGTGCAACAACAGGCAATTATAAGCGTTGTATGCCACCCCCCCCTCCCCCATTTACCCCCCTTGGAATGTAAAAAACGAAAAACAGTAGCAGCCATTTCTAACGGTGGCAATAGCTTTGGCGACAGTGGATTTTGTGTGTGGCGAAGGCGGAGAGAAGGGTGACGAGGCAACAGCAGATGGGCAGCCATTGGCATTGCAACACATAAAGTTCGATTTTGTTGTTGTTGCTTTTGGCTGGCTGTTGGGATTTATGTGCGCTATATGCGGTTATAAATTCTGGATACATGAATGTGGCATCCACATCTCTATGCGCCAAATTGCAGCAGTGGCAGCAACAGTAGCAACAGAACGGAATGCCTTCTCTCTCTTTCTGTCTTCCTAATATTTTTCAATTAGAGTCTAAAAAGGCGGAGATGGCAGAGAGAGTGTAAGAGAGGAACGCATGTGAATGTGATTCTTCTAAATTGCTTCACTGCGCAATTATTTCAATTTCGAATGAGTT
This sequence comes from Scaptomyza pallida, assembly GCA_018152965.1. Classification (NCBI taxonomy): domain Eukaryota; kingdom Metazoa; phylum Arthropoda; class Insecta; order Diptera; family Drosophilidae; genus Scaptomyza; species Scaptomyza pallida. The sequence goes on from JAECXP010000130.1 coordinate 269,779, forward strand.
CAGCTCTAACTGGACAGCAGCTACAGTGAACACTGACTTTAAGTTCTGCAAATTCATATTTTTTATTAAATATAATATGATTTTTATACCATTTCTACTTAAATGAATGTTAAATCAGCCATAAAATCAACAAAAATATTTTTTAAAAAATCTTTTTCAATTAAAATAGTTTAAAAAACGAGCAACAACTGTACACCCCTTTAGAACCCCCCCCCCCCACCCTCAAAAAAACCCACCAATTGGCTCGTATTGTCGTTATTTGAGTTTCTTGGCTCATAAATCAGTTTGTTGCCTTTTTAATCCGTTTTAATTGCTGTTCGTTGGTCAGACTATGAATGTCGCAGTCGCAGCAAGGACTAACGTAAGGCTCTCTGTTTGCCGTTATTGTTGTTACAGTTACAGCTGTTGTTGTTATTGTTGTTGTCGAAGCGATTAAGAGCATGGCGTCCATTATACGCATTCAACACACACACACACATATGTATGTAACGTATAAGTGCCTTACTGTAAGCCTTAACGGCCATTATAAACGTTGTATGCAGTCTGAAATGGATATAAATGTTTTCTTGCTGTTGCAAAAAAAAAAAACAACAACAACAACACTTGAGCTAAGCTTAGAGTTTTAAGGCATTTAATAAAGCAATTTACCGTATACTAGTAGAGCATATTTAAATTTGTAAAGCTTTTTAGACAGCTTAATCGTTTGAAATCCCAATTGATATTTATCGTTTTTCAATTAGATAACAAATTTATCGCATTTGTGCTGTCAGCATTTGTTGACAAGCTGGCAACACCCGTTCAATATATTTAACGAAACTAATGCTAATTATTGTTGTTCGTTAAGTTATGCGCGCTCTCTCTTGCTCACACCGGTGTTGCCAGAATCTCCTATAAAATAGCATAAAGAGGCGTATTTTTTAAAGCGTGATATTAAAAAAATCATAAGCTGGTTATTAAAAAAAAATTACATGAAAATCGACAAAAAATTGAGTTTCTGTATTTTGTATTTATTTAAGTGCAGTATTAATCTAGAGCGTAAATAAACACTTTTGGTGTATTGCATATGAAAATCGGGCTAATTTTGAGGAAGTTATGATAATCGGAAGTTCCGTTTCACGCCCGAGTCGGTTATCGGTCATAAAAAATTGACAAGAAAATCGACAAAAAATTAAGTTTCTTTATTTTGTATTTATTTAAATGCAGTATTAATCTAGAGATTAATAAAAGACTTTTGATGTATTGCATATGAAAATCGGGCTTATGATAAGGAAGTAACGGTAATCGGAAGTTCCGTTCCACGCCCAAGTCAGTTATCGGTCATAAAAAATTGACATGAAAATTTATTAAAAATTAAGTTTCTTTATTTTGTATTTATTTAAATGCAGTATATTATCTAGAGCGTAAATAAAGACTTTTGGTGTATTGCATATGAAAATCGGGCTAATTTTGAGGAAGTTATGGTAATCGGAAGTTCCGTTTCACGCCCAAGTCGGTTATCGGTCATAAAAAATTTACTTGAAAATTGATTAAAAATTAAGTTTCTTTATTTTGTATTTATTTAAATGCAGTATTTATCTAGAGCGTAAATAAAGACTTTTGGTGTATTGCATATGAAAATCGGGCTAATTTTGAGGAAGTTATGATAATCGGAAGTTCCGTTTCACGCCCAAGTCGGTTATCGGTCATAAAAAATTTTTGAAAAATTCGATTAAAAATTAAGTTTCTTTATTTTGTATTTATTTTAATGCAGTATTTATCTAGAGCGTAAATAAAGACTTTTGGTGTATTGCATATGAAAATCTGGCTAATTTTGATGAAGTTATGGTAATCGAAAGTTCCGTTTCACGCCCAACTCGGTTATCGGTCATAGAAAATTGAATAAAAAATAATTTCTTTGGATTGATTTGCTGTAAAATCGCAACTGCTTTGTATGTACAACTTTTTCGTTCAATATCTTAACTGCTTAGCATTGCATGAAAGTAATTGTGAGTAAGTGAAAATATCATAATTCACGATTGCCTCTCTTGGTAGTCGCTCTCACATATACACATACACTTGTGTACGCCCACGCTCATGCACTTCGTTTCACTTACTGTTGTTGTTGTTGTTGCTGTTGTTGTTGTCTTTTGTTAGTGGCCGACCGACGACATGTTGAAACTCGCGCGCCAATTTAACACTTGTCATTTGGTTCTCGTTTTTGTGCACATCTCTTATAAATGTTTTTTCTCTTTTTTCTCAGGTATGCATGCTCAGACGTATCATTTTCATTATAAATATAGCCACACAGATCCCCCCAAGGCGCACGACGCGCTTACTACTTGGGCATAAGCCACGAATTTATGACATTTTGATTTGCGTGAAATTTGCTTTTGGCACGCATGCGTCGCCTTCTCTCCCCCTTCTTAGACTGTGCGAGTGTTTGTATCTCTTTGTGTCACGTGCTGTTGCTGCTGCTGCTGCTTTAGCTGCTGTCGTCGTTATCCTTTTCGTTCTGTGTCACATTAAATGCGCTTAAAGCGCTAAACAAACGCGTCCAAGACACAGACACTGAAGCTGGGTGCGCTCTGGCGATCTCCCTGTGTACAGTAGTTACTCGTAAAGAGCAACCTGTTAGAAGAACTCTTTGATAGTGTTCGTGACTTTTTTTTATTTTTATTTGTTTTTTTATTTAAAATAAACAACATTTTTTATTTATTTTTTTTATTTTTTTATTTATTTATTT